>LPNX010925904.1:329247-386888 GCA_001517045.1 Pseudotsuga menziesii | reverse complement strand
CACAGCAGCAGGCTTCTGCGCACACAGCTGCAGACCTTTCTTACTTTCTTACAAAAACCCTCTGCGCACACAGCTGCAGAGGTCGTCCACGCACACAGCCAGGACTTGTTCCTTCCTTACAAAATCCAACCTTACTTCACCTTATCTTTCTTACATCAAAAAGCCTAACCTCTCCATTTTCCATAAGCGCTTATTTATACTGCGCAGCTTACAAAAACCATGGTCCTAAACCATGGGCACCCACAAAAACCCTAACCCTGGATTTAACCCAAGGGTTTATTACAAAAAGAGAGGGTTTTGTCTTACCCTGACACCCCTAAGACTATTTTGACCCAACGCTCCATTTACAAATTAACCGCGGAGTTACCCCCTATGGGGTATGCGCCCCAACAATGGGGAAAAAGCCATGTGTCACCTTCCCTTGTCTTACCCAACTACCACCATTGAAAACTATTGTTGTTAGTTGGGGCAGTTATGGCTGGGAGTGGAGTGTGGCAGAACTGTCAGTCCTTGCCCACACGCAGACTCCACCAGTGGATTGAACCTCACAATGGGTAGGAGAATGACTACGCCCTCATTCCATCCTCTCCACTACACCACTCATTCCCTTGTCTATTCATCCTCACACAGGGGCAGTAGTCTGATTGTTCCCATGCATAGGATTCTTTCCTGTTCTGGTCCCACGTAGCCAGGATAGAGGATCCATCTCCACTGTCATTCACATTTTCCACATAGAGGAATCAAGTGTGTTTCAATCTGTATTTGGGATTTGGTGTGAATCTTCTCTCACACACTGGGTTCTGCGTTGTTGTTACTCACGTAGCAAGCTGGGAGCCGTTCAGTCACTATCACGCACGATTTTTCCTATGGAGAGCCATTTTTACGCTCAGGGACTATGTGTAAGTTTTCCCTATCGATTTGTGGCTCGTGCATATGTTTTTCCCTCTGTATCTTGGGGTCTGGTGCGAGTTTCCCTCACGCACAAGTTGGGAGACTGTATTTTCTTCCCCAGTGTGGTCTGTGTAAGTTTTCGTGGCGACTTCGTGGTCTAGGACGGATTGTTGTTTCCCCATGTCGTGAGCTATGTTTACTGATACGTTTTGGGACTTTTGTAATTTGCTTGGGAGTCGTTTTGGCCACGATAGGGCCAAGAACGACTCAGGAGTCGTTTCCCTGTTTAAGCTGCAACTGCTGATTGATTGCATGCGTGCAAGGGTTGGTCTTCGGACTGTGTAGGGAGCAGGGATGGGGGCTTGGTTTGCTTGATAAACCTGGTGTGTTTGGAAACCACACAGACAGAGCTAGAGGGTTGGTTTCTTCTTCTCCACAACCCCTAAATAGCACTGGAAGGGAAGTCAAGGCCTGAGGTACTGTGTAGCAGAGAAGGGACTGATTCCTTGTGTTAGGTGTGTGTGGGTGTCTTAGAAGTCAAGCTAGTTTTGGTGTAGGTGTTCCTAGCTCTGTAATGAGCTCACCAGCTTAGCATTTATCCTTTCCCAACTCCTTGATGGCCTGATAAACCCAACTGTGTTGGCTTGGCTTTGTTTTGTGTATCCTTGGCTATGTGCAAGCCTACTTGTTCCTTATTCCTTGGGGAATCATGCGCAGATCGGGGGTGGTAGCATTGCTGAGAGATTTAGGAGCATGCTAGCCTATGTTTGGGTGGAATGTTGCAGCGATATAGCTGGTTGTAGAATGAGTTCTTCATAAGATAAGTAATCTTGTCTATTTTATTCATGCAATCATTTTACTGTTAATGAGTATGGTGAACATGTTGAATGCTTGTATGAATGTATGTTGCTTTCGCTGTGTATGAAAAATAATTGTATCTATGTATGTTCTACTTCAATGCATTTTGTTTCAACATTTTATCAATGCACATGTTCATGGGGTTGGTTTCCCGGATGGTTGAGGCCATGGTAGCGTCCTCTTCACCGGTTGGAGGGTCGGGGACGTTACAGTGTGGTATCAGAGCTCATGTTGCAGCATGGGCCTAAATGAGCCATGAAAGATGCAGTGACAGAGGCAGGATTTCTTTTTGTCTAGCAGAGATCAAAAGTTATGACATAAAACTTCCATAGAAATTTGTCTAAGTGTTTGAACTGTCGATTCATCGAAACACTTAGTGGGGAGGACTTCCGATGTAGC
This sequence comes from Pseudotsuga menziesii, assembly GCA_001517045.1. Lineage (NCBI taxonomy): Eukaryota > Viridiplantae > Streptophyta > Pinopsida > Pinales > Pinaceae > Pseudotsuga > Pseudotsuga menziesii. The sequence continues at coordinate 384,740 of LPNX010925904.1, read as the reverse complement.
GGAGAGCTAGGCGGAAGCACACCCGATGGAGGACAGTTGGAAGGAAAATTGTGGAAAATTTTCTAAGTGTGCGACGTCCGTCGGTGGAAATAGATGTTGGGTTCGACGACACCACGAAAGAATTTAGCGGTTTGTCAGTCCGTCGTTGCGGCTGCCGAAGGGACTAAAATGCCGATGCGGCAGTGTTAGTGGTCCCGATTGCCGACAGTAGGAAAGTTTCAAAAATTGGTTTAAGTGTTGAAATTGTCGGCGAAAAATGGTTGATCAAGCTCCCACCATTATGGATGGCTAGACAACTATGCGCCCGACAGGTAAGTCATCCGATTGCCGACGCCATAAAGAAAGAAAATTTAAAAAAAAAAAAATTAAGGCCCAAAATCGTTGGCTATCAGAAGAAGATAGTGCTCCGTGCGTCCGCCATTATGGAAGCCTAGAGCAATAGCCTTTCGAAGAAGAGAGACAGTTGATGCCGATCAGGTTATGCCTTAGTAGATTGGGCCACCGATCGAGAAAGGATCGAAGATGATGATCCACCGTTGCGGCTGCTGAACGAACTAACCCGCCAATGCCGCAGAAGACAAGGCAAGAAGAAAATTCAAATTTTCTCTAAGGCACGAGATCATTGGCCATCAGGAAATGTTAGTGGATCAATGAAGATTTGAGATTCCGCCGTTGCGGCTGCTTAGTCAACTATCTCATCAACGAACTTGTCCTCTAGTCGCCGATGCCGAAGCAGTAATGAACAGTAACCCCAGGCGGTGGCGACAAACAGTGGATGACCGGCAATGGATAGGGGAAGTTTTCATCAATAGGCAAGAAAAGGATCGGTGGAAAATTGGTTGCCACCGTTGCGGACGCCTAAAGGACCGAGATTCCGATGCCACAGTAGGATTTCTCAGCAAATTGTGGTTGTTTTTCTAGTGGGATTTTCAGCGGTTTTTCAGTGGATTTTCAGGGCTGAAAAGGAGAAAATTCCAACGATCTTATGCGCCAGATTGCGTGAAAATCATAGATTTATAATAATAATAAAAATCCACAAGGGGGCAAGCCCCCTTGACCCCCATCGTCCCCCTGAGACAGACATTCTTTGATGAAAAAAATCTTGTGTTTGGGAAAATTTGTTATTTTATGATTATTCCAGGAGAAGGTAAGTAATTCTGATTCAAACCAATGTTATGCATCTAATAGTTGTGTTACTAACACATTTGCAGAATCATAAACACCTTCAAGAGAAGTATTCCAGGTGGTACAGTTTGGTAAGTGGGTGGTGGTTTAGTTATGAAAACCCATGACGGATATGATGCTCAGGATTTTTACGAGCGTGCCTGAGATGCCATGGGAGAAAATGTCCATAATGAAAATGATGACATTGAGTCTAATGGAAGGAGATTCCAAGAGACACCGTCAGATGTTGCAGCCACCATGAGAAGCTTGATCAAATCCCAGGAAGAGAAGCATCAGTTGAATGCTACTATGTTGCAGAGTTTGACAGACTTGCAAAGAAAGATAGACTCTGGACGAAGTACAACAAGACCAGAAGGAAGTAAGAGCAGTTCTAGGAGACTAAGAAGGAATTCTAGTGGATCATCTGAATCTGAAGAATCCAATGGGGATTCCAATTCTTCTTCTCACAAAAGAAAAAGAAAGAGACACCTTAGGGATCGCTCTCGGGATGAATTTAAGAAGGCTAAACCTCATACATTTTATGGTGAGGTAAAGACTGGACAAGAGGCTGAAGCTTGGATTCTTGGAATAAAGAAGTACTTTCAAGTGCATGATTATTCAGGAAACATGAAGGCAAGAGTTGCCATATTCAATCTGAATGGAAGAGCATCCATTTGGTGGGAACACTTCAAGCAAGTAAAGAGGATCAGTGAACGAAGACTTAAGTGGAAACAGTTCAAGAAGTATTTCAAGCAGAAATACCTCTCTGACAGGTATTATGATGACAAGATTAAGGAGTTCCATGAGCTAAGATTGGGAGAGTGGACCATGGAAGAATATGCAAATAAGTTTTTGGAGTTGTTAAGGTATGTCCGGTACATCAGAGATGAAAAAGTGAAGGTCCAACATTTTCTGAGTGCATTACCTCAGTCTTAAAAAGATAGAATTGAGTTTTATGAACCTGGGACTCTTGAAGAAGCAATAAGGAAGGCCAAGTATTGCTATGAACAAAGCAAAGGTAAGTCGGATTACCATAAGGCATGGAAGGACAAGAAGAATGAGAAGTTTGACCAAAGAAAGAAGGGTTTCAAACCTTCTGACTTCAAGAATCAGCAAAAGCAGCCATCCCAAGCTGCGAGTAAGCCAGTCGGAGTGACAGGAGAAAAGCCTAAGGATCCACAACAGAATAGAGGGCCACTCCAATGTTGGAAATGTGGAGGACCCCACATGCGCAGAAATTGTCCACTCGAGAATGAGAGTGCGAGGCCATATTTCAACATTCAAGAAGCAGAAACAGTGGGTCAGGTAGCAAGGGCAGTCCCTAGGATTTATACAGCACTGGAGGACCGCTAAGAAGATCACCAGTCAACTGTGGTTGAAGTAGCAAGTAAGATTGTTGAGCAATCTATTTCTATTTTGATTGACCCTGGTTCCACGCACAGTTACATTACTCCTAGAGTAGTGGAAATTTGTGCTTTTAAGAAAGTAAAGCATAGGAAGTATTGGTTAGTTTAGCTAGCCACAGGAACTAAGAGAAAGGTTAGTGAAATGATAGAGAATTTTCCATTGGTGATGAATGGATTGGTCACTTGTGTATATCTGAATGTTCTACCGCTTGGTTCCTATGATGTTCTCATTGGAATGGATTGGTTAGAAGCTCATAGGGTGAAGCTTGACTGCTACAATAAGACTTTCGAATGCATGAATGAAGAAGGGAACCTAGTAGTTATGAAAGGTATTCCAAAGGTGATTTCAGTAAGGCAGGTTTTAGCAATGTAGTTAAAGAAGTTCTGTAGGAAGGGTTGCCAGTTGTATGCAGCTCACATTTTGGAGACATCAGGAGATGAAACTCCTAGGTTGGAGGACTATCAAGTGCTACAAGAATTCAGGGATGTGTTTCCTGCTGAGATTCCAGGGATTCCTCCAAAGAGGGACATTGATTTCACAATTGAACTTGTGCCAGGAGCAGCCTCAGTGTCCAAGGAACCCTACAGGATGAGCACACTGGAGATGTTAGATTTGAAGATGCAACTGCAAGAGTTGTTGGAAAAGAAGTATATCCGACCGAGTGTGTATCCTTGGGGAGCACCAGTTCTATTTGTAAAGAAGAAAGATGGTACACTCAGGTTGTGCATTGATTACAGATAGCTGAACAAGGTTACTGTGAAGAAAAAATATCCTTTGCCTAGGATTGATGATCTCTTTGATCAAATGAGGGGAGCAAAGGTATTTTCCAAGATTGACTTGAGTTCTGGTTACCATTAGGTGAGAATCAAGGATGAAGACATTCATAAGACAGCCTTTAGGACAAGTTATGGACATTATGAGTTTGTAGTGGTACCATTTGGTCTCACAAATGCACCAGCTACATTTATGTGCCTTATGAATAGTGTCTTCAACAAATATTTGGACAAGTTTGTTCTTGTTTTCCTTGATGACATTCTTGTTTATTCTAAGAATGAGAAAGAGCATGAAGAGCATTTGAGATTGACATTCCAATTGCTCAGGGAGCATCAACTATATGCAAAACTGAGCAAGTGTGACTTCTATAGAGATAGAATTCAGTATTTGGGTCACATTATCTTAGAGGAGGGTATATTTGTGGACACTGAAAAGATTGAAGCCATTATGAATTGGCCTACTCCAAGGAATGTGACAGATGTAAGATCTTTTATGGGACTTGCAGGATACTACTGGAGGTTCATTGAGGGATTCTCCAAAGTTGCACATGCCATCACTTCTTTGCAAAATAAAAGGATGAAGTTCGAATGGACATCGAGGTGTGAAGAAAGCTTCCAGGAGTTGAAGAATCTTCTCACCAGTGCACCCGTATTGAAAGTTGCAGATCCAGAGAAAGACTTTGTGGTGTGTACCGATGCATGAGGACAAGGGCTTGGAGGAGTCCTTATGCAGGAAAACCACGTGATATGTTATGAGTCAAGAAAGCTGAAATAGCTTGAGAATAACTATGTCACTCATGATCTAGAGCTTGCAACCATAGTACATGCTCTCAAGATGTGGAGGCATTACTTGATGGATAGAAGATTTGAGCTCATGATAGACCATTATGGTCTGAAGTATCTATTTGATCAGCCTACTCTGAATGCTAGACAAGTGAGATGGCTGGAATTTTTATGTGAGTTTGATTTCGAAATCAAGCACATAAAAGGAAAAGAAAACAAGGTAGCTGATGCACTCAACAGGAAGGTACAAGAAATGCATGTGGAATCTCTTAGTATTTGCCAATCATATTTGAGGCAGTAGATTGTTAATCATGCTGCTGGAGATGAATTGTATGAGCAGGTAAAAGACAAATTGCAACAGCAAAGTCTTGAGAAGAGGCATGAGGGATATAAATTGGGAGATGATGGACTTCTCACTTATAAAGGTAGAATTTATATTCCAAATGTAGTAGGTTTGAGGAGAGTTGTTATGGATGAAATCTATCAAGCTTCGTATTGTGGTCACCTAGGATATCAGAAGATAATTGCTACAGCAAGAAGGCAGTACTTTTGGCTAGGAATGAAAAGGGACATGGTTGAATACATTTCAAGGTGCATGAAATGTCAACGGGTAAAGGTTGAGCATCAACATTCAGCAGGCTTGTTGCAGCCTTTGCCAGTTCCATAATGGAAATGGGAAGTTATTTCCATGGATTTTATTACAGGATTGCCGATGACTTGGAGACAACATGATTCCATCATGGTTGTGGTAGACAAGTTGACTAAGGCAGCACATTTCATATCGGTTAAGTATACACATAAGACTGATGACATTGCAAAGATATTCATGAAGGATATTTTCAAATTGCATGGATTGTCGAAGGCAATAGTCTCTGACAGAGATGTCAAGTTTACTTCCAATTTTTGGAAGGGGTTGTTTGCAGATTTGGGTACAAAGCTAAACTTTAGCACTACATACCATCCTCAGACAGATGGGTAGACAGAGAGAGTTAATCAGGTTCTTGAAGATATTCTTCACATGTAGGTAATGGAAAAACCAACCAAGTGGGAATATTACTTGCACTTGGTAGAGTTTGCTTATAACAATGGACAGCAGGCATCCTTGGGGATGAGTCCGTATGAAGCTTTGTATGGAAGAAGGTGTAGGACACTAGTGACTTGAGATAACCCAGTGAACAGGGTTGTGCTTGGACCTGAATTGCTCAATGAAATGGAGCAAGAGGTTGTGAAGATCAGGCAGAATCTAAAAGCAGCACAAGACAGACAGAAAAGCTATGCAGATAAGCATAGGGTGAACAGGGAGTTCAGTGTTGGGGATCATGTTTACCTCAGAGTGAGGGCAAAGAAGAGTTCCTTGAAGCTTGGAAGTTGTGCCAAGCTATCACCAATATATTGTGGGCCATTTGAAGTGCTTAAAAGAATAGGGATCGTTGCATATAGACTTGCATTGCCTGCTAGTACTAGAGCTCATAATGTTTTTCATGTTTTTTTGCTTAATAAATATGTACATGATCCTAACCATGTGATAAATTGGGATGTGATTCAGGTGGAACCCGAGGGAGAGTTCCGAATCGAGCCAATGCGCATCCTCGACAGGAAGGTTACAATGCTCCAGAACCGGGCCATAGGTCAGGTAAAGGTGTAATGGGAGCACTACAGACCTGAAGAGGCCACATGGCAGCTGGAGGATGCCATGCGATTGGTACATCCATTTTTGTTCAATTCTGTGGAACACTAAGGCGATACCAATGTAGCATTCTGTTCAATTTTGTAAAGCACTAAGGACAGTGCTATTGAAGAGGGAGGGGAATGTAACACCCTAGTTTTGACCCTGTTGCATTAAACGTACATGATGTATATATTGTAATGAATCATGGTGTGGAGCTAAAGGAAAAATCCCCCCCATCGATTTAATTGTGTTATGTTTCAACGAACAGAATTGTTGCCAATGGTCTATCGTGGTATATGGCATATATTAAGTTTTGTCATCATGTAAATATGCATCTTTAATTAAAATGAACCCCGACCAGCTATGTTCGCGGCAACTAAATTGAGAAGGGGCATGATTCTCACAAGGATAAGGGTGGGGGATGTCAAACCTTGGGCAATGGGGAAAAATCCATGTGTCACCTTCCCTTGTCTTACCCAACTACAACCATTGAAAACTGCTGCTGTTAGTTGGAGCAGTTATGGCTGGGAGTGGAGTGTGGTAGGACTGTCAGTCCTTGCCCACACGCACACTCCACCAGCAGATTGAACCTCACGATGGGCATGAGAATGACTACGCCCTCATTCCATCCTCTTCACTATGCCACTCTTCCCCTGTCTGTTCATCCTCACGTAGGGGCGGTAGTCTGATTATTCCCACGCATAGGATTCTTTCCTGTTCTGGTCTCACACAACTAGGAGAGAGGAGCCGTCTCCACTTTCATTCACATTTTCCACACAGAGGAATCGAGTGTGTTTCAATCCGTATTTGGGATTTTTTGTGAATATTCTCTCACGCACTGGGTTCTATGTTGTTGTTACTCATGCAGCAAGCTAGGAGCCGTTCAGTCACTATCACCCACGATTTTTCCTATGGAGAGCCATTTTTACGCTCAGGGACTGTGTGTAAGTTTTCCCTACCGATTTGTGGCTCGTGCATATGTTTTTCCCTTTGTATTTTGGGGTTTGGTGCGAGTTTCCCTCATGCACAGGATGGGAGACTGTATTTTGTTCCCTAGTGTGGTCTGTGTAAGTTTTCCCGGTGACTTCGTGGTCCAGGACGGACTGTTGTTTCCCCATGTCGTGAGCTGTGTTTACGGATACATTTTGGGATTGTTGTAATTTGCTTGGGAGTCGTTTTGGCCACGATAGGGCCAAGAACGACTCAAGAGTCGTTTCCCTGTTTAAGCTGCAACTACTGATTAAGTGCATGCATGCAATGGTTGGTTTTCGGACTGTGTAGGGAGCAGGGATGGGGGCTTGGTTTTCTTGATAAACCTGGTGTGTTTGGAAGCCACACAGACAGAGCTAGAGGGCTGGATTTCTTCTCCACAACCCCTGAATAGCACTGAAAGGGAAGTCAGGGCCTGAGGGACTGTGTAGCATAGAAGGGACTGATTCCTTGTGTTGGGTGTGTGTGGATGTCTTAGAAGTCAGGCTAGTTCTGGTGTAGGTGTTCATAGCTCTGTAATGAGCTCATCAGCTTAGCATTTAGCCTTTCCCAACTCCTTAATGGCCTGATAAACCCAACTGTGTTGGCTTGGCTGTGTTTTGTGTATCCTTGGCTATGTGTAAGCCTGCTTGTTCCTTATTCCTTGGGGAATCATGCCTAGCTCGAGGGTGACAGCATTGCTGAGAGATTTAGGAGCATGCTAGCCTATGGTTGGGTGGAACATTGTAGTGATGTAGCTGGTTGCGGAACGAGTTCTTCATAAGATAAGTAATCTTGTCTATTTTATTTCTACAATCATTTTAATGTTAATGAGTATGGTGAACATGTTGAATGCTTGTATGAATGTATGTTGCTTCCGCTATGTATGAAAAATAATTGTATTTGTGTATGTTCTACTTCAATGCATTTTGTTTCAACATTTTATCAATGCACATGTTCATGGGGCTGGTTTCCCAGATGGTTGAGGCCATGGTAGCGTCCTCTTTGCCGATCGGAGGGTCGGGGACATTACAGCTAACCGGATATAGGCGGTGGCACTGCTTACTGTCCACTGTGTTCAGGTGGTGGCACCGTACCTCGCACAAAGCATTGTCGCGGTTCCCTATAGATGGAAAAAACAAAAAGAGAACAACAGATCAGATCAAAAATAGACTAGATCAAGGTGAATACTACCGAATTGAATATGGTAACAGAGCATAAAAACCGAAATAACTCAGAACTGAACAGATCTGGAAATTTCAAACCCAAATAATACAAATCAGAAAGTAGATTTAACTGTAAAGAGTAAAAAAAACGGAGCCTGGATTCAGACAAGAGTTGCAGATTGAGGACGATCAGAACAATTGAATACAACTACTCCCCAGCGGGGTCACTAGATTTGTTGCTCAAAATATTTCACCTCCTGCAGATAGCAAGGTGTTCTGCTGGTCTGAATGGTTCAGATCTAGAACAAATAGATCACAGAGGTTGATAACTCTCCCTAGATGCTATAGATATCTGGAATGCAAGGCTTTGATAGTTCACCTGTGTACTTGCAAAATAGTTCAACATGAAACAGATCAAAGCAACCAGAATATGATCTACTAATATATGCTAGTGACTAAGGAATCTAGCAATATATATCTGAAATCAAACATCAACAATATATATGGGACAGAAAATCAGCTTGCATTAGAAATATGAAGAAGTTTACAAGCAAGCCTTAGTGTTGACATGCATCTCCATGAAACCAGCTCTCCATCCCCAAAAGCTTTGACTCTAGCTCTATATTCTCTCTCCAAATGATCTTGGGCCAAGAATTAGTCCAATAGCATAACAATACCTTCAATGTTCTCCCCTCAACCATGGCTATGAGCTCATATTTATAGGGCTAGATGGATAGAGATGGTTGGGAAATGAGTGGGTGAGGTGGCCTCTAAGATCCTAGGATGAGGGATCTCGAGCTCAACTAACCCACAACATTAGGGATAAGGGATATCTCGAGGATTATCATCTAAAAGCCTCGAGAAACTTCTCTTTTTCCCTTTTTACCCAGGGTACCGCGCTTTTCCTTCTATGACAGAGCGGTTTTGGTAATAACCACCTATGGGCCAAGGGTGACAGGCGATGGCACCATTTGTGGAAAACCGATGAAAAGCAGTGCGAGCAGGGGTACCGCTCATGGATAAAGGGGCATGAGCGGTGCTGGGAATTTGTATGATAGACTGGTAAAAATTCATTCAGTCTTCACTCCAGGAGCTGGGATTCAAGGCAAGTAGGTATGTCAAAAGGTCTTATCACATGATGGTGATAGGATTTTGGTATAACAGTGCTGAACAATTTTCTTAGGTGGTAAAAATATGGAACTATATATGGAATTATGTTGAGTCATTCACCAGAAATTGAACTATTTCTATGTGAAACAAATACAAGAAAACAATTGAAAACCTAGAAAATCTAAGAACTGAAGACTACTTAGTTTTTAGCTCCCTTTCTAAGAATGTTAAGGAATATATTTTTAGAAACATGGAGTTCCTTCTCATCAAGCAAGAAAGAATTTCGACAAACTGTTAAGAATTAAAATTAAGAAATATATGAAACGGTTTACATACCTTTTTATATAAAACTCTAAACAAATAACCAAACGATAATGAAAACTGCCAAGGCTGGAGGTCAATGCCACCTCTGCTCACTACTTGTGAAAAAAACAACTCTGAATATGCCACTTATGTTCACTGCTGACTACAAATAACACCTCCAAACATATAGTAAGAACAACAAAGCATAGCAATATGCAAATCCTGACTGTAAATAACACCTCCAAACAGATAATAACAACAAAGCACAGCAATATGCAAATCCAGGTGGAAAAGAATTTAGATAACCCCGTAGAGCCAAAAGCTTAACCAGGATAGAAGGATCTGGATGGATACTCCAATCCATGCAACATTTATTATGAAATGAGTTTATATGAAAATGCATTCAATAGCAGCTAAATTATACTAGACGGGTTAGACTTAACACAAGGGATAATCTTGACAGGTTAATTAAGTACGGTGTATTCATGATATTAGGGCGCAATTTAATATTGAGCTGTAACAACCAGTTTTAATTCATAATCCAACACGTGTTTCTTTACAACTACCCGCCACTAGATTTGCCATTATCCACATAGTCTCCAACCATTATATTATTATTAGTAATTAAATAGATCATAGATCTTACTCGTTTGTTGTACATGCAATCAAGTTTTATCGAAAAGATGTTGCATTTTGCACATGTTCCCAAGGGATTTCACGCGGTTTCATCTGCTAGAAACCATTATTTTTGGAATCTGCCAAAAAGATACGGTAATAGATGGATAGATGGTGGATAGAACAGCTAAAATGGAGAATAATTTTTTTGGGTGTAAAGCAATATCAGAAATCTTTTAAAACACTTGCACCTTTTAGATTTTCACAGATTTTTTAAATGCGACTGGATTGGTAAGAAGAAACTAAACAACACCTGGCAGACACTCTGCGTGTACTGTTCCATCAAATAAATGATCCACCTTCCAAAGTAGAGACAATGTTGTGTTCCTTGAGAGCTCACTAAATAAGAAAAGACCAAATAAACCTGGAAAATAATGCAAAAAATCTCAACGTAGTCTTCAGATAGATGTGCATACACTATAGCATTAATCTCGACTGTCATTGCTCGAAATAGTTTTAAGGAAAGGACATTTTGAACAATGCTGGTAACCGATTCAAAGCTTAAATGCAAAATATTGCACACAGTATATATGACAGTGGAAGGTCAAGAAACCTGTGAAGACAGTGAAATCACATGGAAGATGTCAGAGTAATAAATGCCAAGGAAGTAATGTCGATCAGGGTTGGAATCAATTTCTTTTCACACAAAAAATTAATAAAATGGTTGAATCAAAGTATTTATGAATGAATCAAATTTAAAATTATAGAAAATTGTTTTTGATCAATGTCGGTATTAGCCGGTAACAACATAAAACAATTCAGATGCTTTTACAAACAAGGTAGATCTCACGGAATTGATTTCGCATTGGTCGACCACACTCCTTCAACCCGTGTACGCGATGTTTCCAAGGCATTAGTAGATATTTAATGAATTGTAATGATTTATATCGAGCCTAATGATTTCACAATAAGATATTAAGCAATAAAATGTATAAATATTAGTTTTAATAAATAGTAAAAATTACAAAGTTGAACTTTGGAAACAATGAAAATTTATTTCCCGTCAAAATGAACTAATATAACGTCAATGCATTATCGAATGCATAATAACATGCTTGCAGCAGGGATAGTAAGAAATGGGGAAAGTTTATTTACACATTTCAAAATGTTAGACCATCATTACTCCTTTTATTTTATTAGATTAAAACGAATTCACCCACTAATTCCTCGAATCAAGCACATCATTCCATTCAGGATTTGTATTTCCACTAAATAAATAACATATGGCTATCTCCCTTTAATGCTATGGCAGATTGTTAGTCCTCCGTCTTATATTCTGACACAACAGTTTCAAAAGGATTTAAGTCAGTAATGACAGGAAATATAGTTGGTTAAGGTTTTAAATCTGCCATGTCTCGAAACCTCCAATGATATTAATGCAAACCATTGAATGGATGAGCCATCTGTCACCTTATGTCTTACAAGAAAGAGGCATATTGAGAATAAACCTTGCCGAATACATAATTCCCATTACCACTGCTTATGCCATCACGCCGCCGGGTCTTGGGGCACAAAGAACCAAGCAAATGTCACCTGCAAAAGACCAATAGAAATTAAGTTAAATCAATATTTAAATAAATCAAAAAATAAAATTTTATCAAACTATATTAAAAACATTTGAAAACTAAAAAATTTAGATATGCCTATCGAATTAATTGACCTAACCAATTCATATATATTCCCTATCGAAAACATAATAAATATGGATGATTAAAAGCTAAAAACCACTAACATTATTAAAACAACTTGTCCACATATCCATTTTTCCTTGTCAAAATAAAATCAGCAATAAATATTGATAGTAAAACACTAATGAATGTTGAATAGAAACACTGCCTCTATCAATGAAATCGCGATGTGCATCGCCTGTGATCGTCAAGATTATAACGTCCACTCAATTACTTCTGTGTATGTGAGATAATGAATGAACTTAGACTATTCCAACGTCATGATTAAAATTGTTTAATGATTTGTGATTGTAAATCAATAAAACGAGTTAAATATTTAATATATGTTTTTATAAAAAAAAATATTATAATAATAAATATTATAAAATTGATAATTAATTAAAAAGTTTCAAAGATTTTTGTTTTTATATAGTTATGATTATTAATACCTATAAAATAAAGGTTATAATAATCAGATTAAAAAAAAAATTATTTATGTTAATTTTATGACATTAATTTGATAAAAGAGATTTGATGATAATGATGATGATGATTAATGTCTACTAAAACCAACTTTGGTTCCAAAAACTCTAAAATTTAACTGAAACTATAAAATTGAGAAAATGAGTGGACATTTAGTATTAGGATAAGAAAAAACTCTTTTTTAAGACTAATCTCAAATTTAAAGGCAATAGACCTTATGCTATCCTCCTCATATTCTACAATCAATGTTATCCTCCTCATAGAATATAGCTATGACTAGGTACAAAATGTACAAGAACATGATAAACAATATGGGAGAGAAGAGGCTTCCTAAGATTGCTTCAATTTCTAAAGATGACTTGGCAAGTTTGGCATAAAATAGATAGTGATAATATTAAAAATATTATTGTATCTAAATTTAAGGGGAAAAAATGGTACAATAAAAGGAAATAGAGGATAAGAGAAAATGAAGAATACTTAAAGAGGCTACCAACCATAATCTAGAAGATCAAAAGTGTCTCTTTATTTTAACTAGCTTAAAAAGAAAATTTTGGAGCACTATATTTATTCTAGTGTTTGGAGGGAATCCCTTAATTTTTTTGGGTAAAATCTAAATTTAGAAGTGTTATGTTTTTGAATCCATAAATACATTAAATTACTTAATACTTGCACTTTTCTAGTTTTTTTTTTTGTAACGCTGCAAATTCTATTAATCTAGGAGAACAAAAATTACAAAAATGACCTTGGCCAGAGGAGGTCTCAGGTGGGGGAACCACCACCCGAGCCTATAAAAAATAGAGGGTCGTATGAGAAAGATATTACATAAGATGCTCAAAATATTAAGGAACGCAGAGTAGCTGGTAGGGATCATAATTACAAAGTTTTTCCTTCCAAATAAACAGAGATGCAACCAAACTAAACACAGAAAGCAAAAAAACCTGAAATAACATCCCGACTACTGAGAGAGACGCGGCTCTGCAGATGGCTTGAGCATTGATTAAGAAGGGGGGGTTTCTTCGAGGATTGGCCATCCCCATCCTTCTTCCTTCGAGTTGTTGGTGGCATTATCATTGGTCACTAACGTGGACTGAGGGGGCTCATTGCTCGACCCTTCGTCTTCTGACACCCTCTTGAAAAGTGGTTCAATGGTGGTTGGGATGGGTAAAGGGGGAGCCTGAACCATTCGGGGCATCGGTATCAAGCTAGTCTCCCTTGACCTACCACCTGTCGCGCTTCCACTTCCTCCATCCACGTGTCCAACCTGCCCAACAGTGCTAACCATGCAAAGGTTGCATCCAGACTGTTGAGTTGCCCAACCATTTCCACCATTTTTTCCTTCACGGCAAGGACTGTATCTCGAGCTGCGCTCCAATTACTCAACATATCCCCCATTGGATTGCCTAGCATATTTTTTATCATCCAGTAGTGGTTAATCCTGCTACTGCCATGCCCTATAGCTAAATGTTAGTTCACCACCCTGCCTTCCCAATTGTCAATGAGGATACGGATGGGCATTGAAATGTTTTCCTCGTACCCCTCCTCCACTTGAACACTGAGCCCCCTTTGGGCCTTCCCTCTCCAGCTGCTAGCACGCCTGGGCGTACCTCGTTTCTTGGACATGGTGAAGAGCCAGTTACCCGGCTACTGCAAGAAGGGTTGGTGGTGCGGTGTAATACGTAGCAACGAACAATTATGCTAAACCCTTCCAACATTGTGATCACCTGTGAGAATGAGGTTCCTCGCAAAGGCTGCAGGCCAATGGAGGATCCCAATGAACACAATAATTGCAAACCAGAATAGAACCTTAGGTTACATAGAGAATCCCTCAAGCCGAAACAAAACCACAGGCTACACTGAGAATCCCATAGACTGAAACAAAACATCAAACACACCACAGGTAATAATGCCATTTTTTTCATGGCTTTCCTCTTTATGGCGCCACCCTGACCCTGCATTAACTATGTACATGTTTCCATTAAACTCACCTGAACCAATATGAATGCGAAGGAGGATTTCTATACATAGCCAACTTAGAATGAAGGTCGAGAAATGGCATCCCTCTCCATCTGCACGAGGGAGATTGAGTTCATCGTGAGGGTGGCGATCTCGCCAGCATGCGTGGTGCCATGCCTATGGCTCATGGACTTGCACTTTTCTAGTTGCTAACTAACCATAATCATTATTAAGTTTGTATGGTCATTATATTTCACCATTTAAATATCAAACAATGTCATGGGAAGTTGGAGAATTAATTTTTTATTACACAATTAAGGTGATACAAACTACTGAGATGGTGGGTATTAAAAATGAAATGAAACATGAAATGTAAAATCACATTACCAATAACAAATTTAAACATAGATGTACCTGGAGACACCCGTGTGTTATACCCGCTAAAAGAGTTAGCTCGATGATTAAGAAAGTTCATAGGTTTTTGATATGCAAGCATCCTTCAGGTTGTTTGTGCTCTTTTAAGCAAACTGTAAATTCTCTCACTCATGTCGCATTGTCCACAAACAATGGCGAAAAAATAAAATCAAACAATGTAATTGGAAGTTGAATAATTGCACCGATAGGCATATATATATTAGAATTTTAGGGTGGACTAAAATTTATGCTTTCCATCTACGGACGATAATGAGACAAGTGTATTTTCGAGATTGATCCTATGGGCGTCGTCCACAATTCATAATTAATAATTTAAAAAAAAAATAGCTTAGTTAACATCTGATAAGTACAGTTCGTGATAGTTGGAAAAATTAAACTTCAACTTGAACTATTTGATTATTAGATACAACTATTCGATTGATAGATACAATTACGAGCTTAACTCCATTGATGATACAATTATTATCTTAATATAAACTCCAATCATGATTTTTACTTGAACTGCAATTGCCGATATATTAAATTTTATATTAACAATTAGAGAGAACTATTAGTTGGAAAATTAAACTTCAACTTCAACTATTTGATTATTATATACAACTATTTGATTAATAGACACAACTATAAGATTAACTCCATTCATGATACAACTATTAGCTTAACTCCAATGATTCTATAACTATTAGCTTAACTTCAACTCTAATCTAATCACGGTTATATTGGATACCTATTAACTTAACTATTATATACAAATATTATCTTAACTCCAATGATTCTACAACCATTAGCTTAACTTCAAATCTAATCGTTTAAGGCTTAGTCGAAGTACATTTAGCATCTATGAGTCTAGCAAATGTGCACTCGTGTAATAGTCAAACTCCTAATAAAATCAATCCAACTCCTAATAAACTGTTCCATCTGGTATTTTGGCATCTAGTTAATTACGTCGATAAGCATATATATCTTAGAATTTTGGGGTGGAATACCATCTTCATCTACGAACGATAGTGAGACAAATGTACTTTTCAGATTGATTCTATGGGCATCGTCCAAAATTCATAAATAATAATTTAAAAAAAATAAAAAATAGCTTAATTAACATCTCATAATTACAGTTCGTGATAGTTGGAAAAATTAAAATTCAACTTCAACTATTCGATTATTAGATACAACTATTCGGTTAATAGATACAAATATGAGCTTAACTCCATTGATGATACATCTATTATCTTAATGTTAACTCCATTGATAATACATCTATTAGCTTAATGTCAACTCCAATCATGACTTTTACTTGAACTGCAATTGCTGATATATTAACTTTTAAATTAACTAGCAACAACCATACTAGAAGATTAATATGTTCAGAATACATCGAGAGGTATACATTTGACACATTGAAAATGTTTTTTTTCCTAAAGAATGTGTCAATTACTTGTATCTAATAGTTAATCTAATATAACAACCACTTAATTTTTGGTTGTTACGCTCATAGTTGTATCATCATTTCAGAGTGTTTCAATTCCAAGTAGCTTTCCTTACAATATTAATTTGGATTTAACTTTTTGCAAAAGTAAATTGGTTAATTATTTCTAGGTTTGTTGTGATTTGAACACTGGTGAGTCTCTTTATTCTTGAAGATTGAATTAGAATTAAGGATTTGATTGATTAGTGGTAGAATACAATTTTAGATTGCAATATTTTATTCTGAATGAACAGGGTGATTTATGTTTATCATTTATTGTGTGTTCATGCATATATTTTGTGTAGTTGGCTTCTAAATAACCATCCTTCCATGGGTTGACAATTTATATTGAGTAGTTTGTTTGTGAATTAGTTGAGCAATTAAAGTGGCCAACAATATATAGAGTAGAGCATATATATTAAGGAATACCTCATACAATTCAATGGACTTCATCATCTTCTTCATCCAAGTCACCATCTATATCATCCGATCCATATTCAGCATTGTAAGGATTGGCCATATCATCATCGTCATCGATGTTATTTTCAATCATCATGTCATTGTCAATATCATCTTCATGGACATTGTATGCTACATCATCATCTTCATCATCATCCTCTGGAACATGATGCTCTTACTCGTGTTGATCATCTTCAACATCATCTTCTTCTTCAAGATCCTCTTCATTATCTTTATGCACATTATACTTTACTGGCCTTCCCCTTGGATTGTATCTCATGAAAATTGACCAACCCCCTCTACCTGGAACCTTAGAGTAAAATACTTGTTCACATTGGCTTGGAAGAACATAAGGCTCCATTCCTAGCTCAAACAACCTTGTATTAACCATGGTAAATCCATTATCATGTTCAAAAATAGTTCTATCGGGATCAAGTTGATTCAATCGTAACCTATACCATTTGAGAATGAACATAACTAAATTGAAGGAGTCAAAATCACACTGAATAATATCAAGTCCAAATACCCATAGTATCATTTTTATGAGAGTTATAGATGTCTATCACTTCTAGAGGAAACATTGGTCACCTCAAAGACCACAGTTATCCCACAATCAGAAGTTTTCTTCATTTCATCCAACTTTTTGATGCGAAATTTACGACCATTGCACCACATAGCCTTATGGTGTTTTACCTGCAACAAGACATACACATAAATGTTACATCCTGAATTGATCATGATTACTAAATGCATGTTTATGATATGCAGGGAAAGAAATGAACATGTACATAAATATATTTGAAAAAAACTTAATAGTATGGCTAATTAATATTCTTTCCTGCTTATCTTTTAAACTATACGCTAAATCAATTTCCCTTTTTGTAAGATTGGCATCTCCATTACGATGTGATTCTTTAACCAATGAAGCCACACCTTCCCTTGATATTCCATGACCATATTGTTCACATCATTTAATACATACCTTCATCCAATCAAGATTGTTTGCTATGTATAAATAAAGTGCATCCCACTCGCGATCAACTACTTCATGAAAGTAAAATTACAATTAAGTACAAATTTATATTCACTTAACATGCATGTATACACTTTTAATTGATGCATATTGAATATTAAAAATGAAATAAGTATGATATATACATAAAAAACAATAGTCAAATGTACTCTGGTTCAAATCCACTAGCTAATAATTACCTTTCGCCTTCCTCGATCTACCTTTCCCAAAGAGGTACTCACCTTCAAAATTATCATTGGATTCTAGATCACAAATGCGGCTTAAATCGAGCTTTGATGCTAATATAGGAAGGTATGAACAATATTATACATCAGTTTCTGGTATTCAATATATCCCTCCATCATAGAACCCTCTATACGTGCTTGTTGTCTAACCAATTCCTTCAAAAATTTCAAGTGCCTCTCAACCATTCATATGGACCTTAAGTGTACTGGTCCACACAATTCAATCTCCTCAACTTGGTGTATGAGATAGTGTTCTCGCGCATTGAAAAATGTCGAAGGTAGATGCTTTTCATTTCACACATGAGATGCAGAATTTCTCTCCTCCAATACTTTATATCTTCTTTATGGATTTCTTTAGATGACAATCATCTACAAGTGATGCAAACAAATCATGAGATTTAACAAAGAATTTTCTTTTTTACAGAATATTTATAAAAATAAATATCAAATATAAGTTCTACCATGAATTAAACAAACACTTTATGCATGGAAGATATCGCCACTTACCTCATGTATTTTCCAAGATCATGTATAACTTTTTTGACATTGTTGTTGAAGTTATCCGGGAGAGATAGAGGTAGAACATACTGTAACAATATAAAAATTTGTTTCGTTGTTTTTTTCAAAAAGTAGACAAAAAAATACCAACATCATATATGTANAAATATAGAAATATATATATATATATATATATATATATATATATATATATACCATAATAATTACCATAATGAAGACATGCCAAGCATGCTTTTTCAGCCCCGCAAAATCACCTTTCTTGGTTATGATATTATTCATGTTCGAACAAAATCCGATGGTAAATTTAATTTTCCATATAAATTGCTTTACAGAATTGCTTTGTTTCTCTGTTAACAACCATGGAAGTAAGTTTATATTAATTTGGTATCCATTGCTATGTAATTGAATGGTGTATTTCATTGCATGATTGGATTCCTTAATGTCATTGCAAATTTTTACAATTTTTTCTATCGCTCCTTAGATCCAACATTCGCCATAATGTTTCAGACACATTCATTTGATCTGTATGTACCTTGACGATTTATATTATATTTCAACTTCCATAGGTGAGGTGTCATTCTCTACGGTTTTAATGTAGTCTCTTGCTTCCCACTGAATAGATGTTTATCGGTAGTTCGATACATATGATTCTTAGAGAGGAAGTGCCTATATTCATCAAACAACTCTTTTCGTAAACTTTTTGAACAATAGGATTTGATCTTAGGACCACAAACTCGACATGCATATTTTGTCTTTATTTGAAGACCTACATAAAGATTCGATGGATTAACAATATTGTCAATTATAATTATATAAAATGAATGGATTATTTGAAAAAACATGTATGCATAATATATTAACTTCATAAAATTAAATACTATTAAAGTAGATGTTATAATTACATACCACAAAAATGGGTTAGCCTTGGGGAATCATGTATTGTCCATACAAGCATTGCATGGAATTGAAATCGCCTTTGTCGTATTGGTTTATATACATCATACATAGTGATTCCATTACATGGATTTAGTAGTTTGTCAATAAGAGACTCGATATATACATCCATATCTTTAACTTGGTACTTATCTGATTGATTTGAAAATCTAAAATATATAATTATTACAACCATTAAGATATATAAATAATACACAACAGTAAAAGACAAAAATACATGACAATATGAAACAAAACACGACAAGTGAAATGCCACTATATTAAAAAAAAATAGGCCGCACCGAGTAAATAGATCTCTTATTTGCATATGGACTGACACCATCTGCTTCTAAAGAAATCCTAGCATTACGAGGTTCCTCTTTAAAGTGTGGTCATTTTCCCTCCATATCTCTAAATGTAGAACCATCTGCAGGCATTCGAACAATGTCATCTTGACTTCTATTATGTGCATGGTAATCCTTAAATTGTGTTATGTTTTTGCACTTGAACAATCATTGCAAATGTGGAATAATGGGAATATAATGAAGAAACTTGCAAGGAACCATTTTTGTTACTTGATATGTTCGATATCTATTGATATGACATTTTGTTTCAAATTCATGTTGTTTATAAAATATGGTATGGTCATCGGGGCATGCATCAATTGTTTCATACTGCATTCCAATTTTTTTCATGATGATAGATAAATATCGATATGTCCAAGGTAAAATATTTGGTGATGGTAACAAAAATTCAACTATCAAACTACAACAAATTAAAGTAAAAAAAATAGTTAATATAATATATAATAATATTAATGAAACATATTTCATCCATATTAATTTTACTAATTATGAATTAACAATGAAATTATCAGAGGATCAAAAATAACATTTATCACGATCATATGTATGCGATGGAATATATTGCATACCTTAACATGTGTGTGATTGATATGTTTGAAAGACCATTCATAACCTTCAAGTTCATTATCAACAATATAGCAGAGAGAAGATTTGTGTTGAAGCCTTCATAAAAGGGTTCATATGCCTTCTCAAGAAGAGGTAAATCATGAACATCATCAAAGTCATCATTTTCATGAGCATCATCATCATCATCCATTTTAACATTAAATTTATCATGGATCAATGTATTTGTACTATCATCTTCAACTATGTCGCCAGTATGATCATCTTCTTCAATTTGATCATTAACTTGTTCTTTAGTATTCATAGCTCCATGGTCCATCGATGCTTGTTCCGAAAGCACATCCTCTGGGTGATATATTTTCGTAGGATTTATTTCCTTTATAATTACATGAAACCATATTCAAGAGATATTATTTCATATAAGAAATATTAAAATGATACATGCATTTACAAAACCAATCAATATAAAGACATATATAATGAACGACTTACAAATGGACAATAGTCATGTCCCCCTTCAGCATGTCCATATTCCCTACAATGCCTTTTGGTTGTTGAGATATTTATTCTTCTCCTTTTAAATCCCCTGCATTGACTACATGAACAATAACATTTTTGATCACCCCCTTTCTTTTCAGTCCATTCACAATCTAGTAAGCAATTCACAATTTTGATCGTGTGGATTAGGAATATTGATATGTTCTGATATTTTCTGATACCAATCTTGAATTTTGATTATCAATCTTAAAAAATTAAGGTCAAGACTTCAATATTTTTAATCATAGTAACGATTGTAATAGTCTGTGCAAAGATTATAACTTCTGCAAACTATTACTTGTATAGAAAACATGTCTGAATACTCCTATTATATAGTTTCTAAAAATAAATTATTGTTGAATATTCGACACAATTAGGATATTGACGGTCGATCGAAGTCAAATATCCGATGATTGTCTTCGGATTGCTGATGACCTTCAAATATCTTACGCAAACTGGAGCAAATTTTAAAATATACCAAAAAAAATCGTAATGACTAAGGTGGAATCTGACAACAGTATCAATTTCGTCGGATGGCATCAGATTTTATAGTTGGATTTCGGGTTCAAATCTTGTTGTGCTAGGATGACTAAGAGTGAACCAACTTATGAGAATCAGAGCATAACTGAACATAACTGAAAATTGAGTAGGGTCAACTGTTGGAGACTGTTGGTAGCACTCAAAGTGGGTTCCTAAATTATAGGGATTGGTCCCTGGATCTCCTAAACTCGTGTAGATGGGTGTATTGAGTGGTAGGTACCTCCCATGTGAGTCCCAAATGCACTAGTGAAGTGGTAATGACCTCCTACTCTAGGAAAATACAAATAGACTATGGTGATCAAGAGAGGATTAATTAATAATCCTAATAGCCCCCCTTAATCCTAACTTGGACAACCTGGGCTCTGAAAAATAATACCAAAGTTCACCCATTCAATCTAAATGCAAAAAATGACTGCTTAACAAACGATGAAATGGGGAAAACCTCATGGAAAAACAACACCCTCAAAATAAGCAAGAAAAACCAAGATTAAGCTTTCACATCAAGAGAAAATTTCTTCTTCAATAAAAAAACTTGTGAAAATATTTCTGCAATTTGCATCTCTCTAGAGCAGTAATGTAGTGTGATGGTCCTTGTGTGCACTAGTTTCTTGTTACTATGCATGTTAACCTCTCCACAATCTTCCAATCCAATGACTGATAGGAGAAGAAATGTTTCCTTTGTCTCTTCTTTCTGGAGGAATAATGACATGATCCAATTTGTTCTTTAGTGAGTAGAATTGTTGATTAGACCTTACCATCATGTAGCATCTCTCTAGGAGTTTGTAGCACCTGTGGAAGAAGTGAATTTCCTTGACATAGCACAAGGCTCTCTTTTGGAAACTGAGATCTTGTTCTCCTCGTGTCAAATGACTCTCCAATCATGTTCCTAGCTGCCTCAATAACCTTTTGAGCCCATTTAGGCCTAGGATTGGGAGTAGGAACTGGATTTGGATCTAGACCTTATTGATGTTCATCTTCAATTCCATAAACTGATTCATATTGGTCCTCTGCTTCAAATTATGAATCTGAAACATTAATGGAAAAATTATCATACGCAAAATGACTTCAATCCTTGGTTTACTTCAATCAGTAGGTGACTTTAACCAATTGTTGAATTTAATCTAATGTTGACTTCAATGTACAACCACATTTTTAAAAGTGATTGATTGACTTTGAACCATGGTAGAATTCAATCCATAGTTGGTTTATAAGCAAGGTTGACTTCAAACCATAGTTGACTTTCAAGCAAGGATGAATTCAATCGAAGGTTGATTTCAATCCAAGGTTTACTTTAATCCATGGCCAACTTCAATCCATAGTTAGTGTCAATCCATATTTGACTTTAAAGGAATGTTGACTTCATTCTACAGTTAACTTCAATCCAAGGTTGACTTCAATCTATATATGACTTCAATCCATATATGACTTTTATGTAATATTCACATCAATCTAAGGTTGCATTCAATCCAAGGTTGACTTTAAACCATGTATTCAAATCAAGGTTAAATTTAAGATTGTCTTCAATCCAAGATAGAATTTAATCAATTATTGACTTCAATCCAATGTTCACTTCAATATAACGTTGACTTCAATCCATAGTTGAATTTAATACAAGGTTGACTATAATCGAAGGTTGACTTCAGTCCATTATTGACTTCAATCGAAGGTTTCCTCCAAGGTTGGCTCCAATCCAATGTAGACTTCTCTTTGAGTTTGGATTCAATCCAACGTCGCCTTCTATCCATGGTGGACTTCATTCCAATGATTGACTTCAATCCATTAATAATATTTACATTAATGACTTCAATTCATAGCTGACTTCAACCAATGGCTGACTTCAATATAATGTTGACTTTCCACAATGGTAGACTTCAATCAATAGTTGAGTTATAAGCAAGGTTGAATTCAAATGATAGTTGACTTTTAAGCAACGCGAACTTTAATCCAATATTGACTTCAATCCAAGGTTGACTTCAATCCGAAGTTAGATTCAATCCATAGTTGACTTTTAAACAAGGTCGAATTCAATCCATAGATGATTTGTATGCAAGGTTCACATCAATCTGGTCTCGACTTGAATCCATAGTTGACTTTAATCTCAAGTTGAATTTAATCCAAGGATGACTACGATCCAAGTTTTCCTATAATCTTAGGTTAACTTCAATCCATGCTTGAGTTTGGTACATAGCTGACTTCAATCGATGGATGACATCAATCCATAGTTGGTTTCAATCCAAGGGTGACTTAAATCACAAGTTTAATTCAATCCATAGTTGACTTTTAAACAAGGTTGACTATAATCCAAGGTTAAATTCAATCCAAGTGTGACTTTAGTCTAAGGTTGACTTTAATAGATAGTTGACTTTTAATTAAGGTTGACTTTAATCCATACATTTAACTTTAAGGTTGACTTCAATCCAAGGTTTGATTTAATTTAACAGTGGTTTGAATTTAACCTTGGTTGAATTCAATCGAATGCTGACTTCAATCCAAGATTAAATTCAATCCATGGTTGACTTCCACCCAAGGTTCACTTTGAGGGTGGCTTTAATCCAACATTGAATTCAAGGTTGACTTTAATCCATGGTTGACTTCAATCCATGGTGGATAATGGTTGACTTCAGTCCAAGGTTGGAAATCATTGAATTTAGTCAACCATGGTTTACTTAAGTTTTAAACCATGGTTCAATTTGGTTAACTATGCTTGACTTTGTATAGCCATGGTTGAATTGGGTAAGACATGGTTAAACCATGGTTGACCATTGTTTAGGAATGGTTGACTTTAACTTGTTGTGTTTGGCTCCAAAATTATCCTTTTTCATGACTTTCATTTCATAACTTATTCGCACGCAATTTAGTACATCTACCTTTAAAATGATTATCTTTTACATTACTTATTGATTATAACTTATAAATGTAAAAGATGTCTAAATCATTACTTTTGTTGTATAAATACATTTTGACATTGATTAATTGATCCTCAGGTTAGTAGCTCATGTGATATGAAATATTATCCAATATTGCCCAAATGCTCATGGGAGTCAGTCGACCCTCATTACCCGCAATATCTACATATGCATATCGAAAACCTTGGGTTAATAATGAACTTTTGACAACATTTAAATTTTAAACAAATAAAAATAAAAATAGAAAACATTAAAAGGGATTTTATTAATTTTTAAAGTCCTTTTTAATAAAAAAATTGTTTAAAATTAAAAAGCACTCATAATTATTATTACAATTGTTTAAAATATAGCATGAAAAACTACTTAAGCATTTTAGTTTGTTATGCATATAGTATATATGATGTGGAACTTTATTTTCACTTTATGTCATTCTATCTATAATGGAGTATGCGATTTGCATGGAGGAGGCGTTCCATATAACAGATTGTAAGGCACATGACGAACCAGAGCTTTGTTCAATCAGGGTATCAAACCAAAAGTTATATTGAGGAATGAAAAACGCCACATAGACAAGTGTCAAGTGTTTGGACGTTGCACATGATTTGGGTAATTAGATACATCGCAGCCGTATCCTTTAAGGAGATTGAGATTTCACCCACTTTCCATGGAACATGCAAGGAAATCCACAGGAGGATAAAACTGGATTAGCCAAAATTAAATGAACCTGTTGGAATTTGCATTGAATGCCACGATCACGATCACGATTTGTATTGCCATAATTTGATACATTTTAAAGTGATATTGGAATTTTGTGTACATGCATAATAATTTGTATAATTTATATTTCATAAATGAAGTTTGCACTGTTCATAATCCAAATCATTCATTGTGCAAGAAACAGGCCACCATTTGTGTGATAAATCTTGTCTTTCAATTATCAGGAATGATGAGAAAAGTCTGCTATGATCAGACTTTATTGTTTGTTGGATGATTGCTGCTTTTTTCTGTAAACTTGATCATTGTATGTTTTTATGCTGATGGCATCATATTGTTCCTTTATGCCAAGAAAGATGGATTATGTATAATATGTCTTTTGATTCTATGAATAACAAAGACTGGTATTTTTTCTTGTGAAAATCTTTCAATTTAATTAAACAGGGTTATGCTACATAGCTTTTTCAAATTCAAAGTAAATTCACTTTAGAAATCTTACTTTCATAAGTTCTTTTCAATCATTGCTCCAAAGCATGTTTCCATGAGAATTAGCTTCAAATAACATTTTCCTTGTGCCTAGAGGCACTCTCCAGCCCAGTATGGGGGGAGATGTTGTTATTTTTGTGAGGTTTTAATAATAAAATAATAAATTTTATTATGAACATGTCTACCTACACAAAATTAAAATTAAAAGTCATGATGTTTCCATTTTAAATCTCTTATCATTTGTTTTATAGATATTGATATGAAATAAATAAATAAATAATAATATTGATATGAAATAAATAAATTAATAAATAAGGAAATTAATAAATAAATAAAAATGTATTTCCCAACTAGTCGTGCAAATGTTTTTCTCGTGCAAATGCTTTTATCTTTTAAAAAAACGTTTATTTAATTGATTGTGGTTTGGGAGAAACCATGGGCTGCTTGGGTGTTGAAAATATATAAATATTTCATCATACCATTGGTTTAATTGATGGTGGTTTGGTAGAAACCATGGGCTGCCTTGGGTATTGAAAATATATAAATAAAGTCAAATCCTCATTAAAAACATATTTTATATTTTCATCCAAAGACACATATATTAATAAATAAATAAAAAAGACAATACATAAATAAAAAAGTCAATAAATAAACTTTTCCTATGAAAAAAATTGTCAAAAAGAGGTTTGTACCTCTAGAGATTGATCCCCCTCGAAACTTGATAAAGCCTAAGATTTGGATCTAACTAGTTTATTTGAATCAACGTTGGAGAAGTATTATATCAATAAATAATAATTTTTTATCACCCTTTATAACTTTCTCAAAAGTAAAAGGCCTTTTCTTCATATTCATAATATATATTATATATATTTAACTTTATTACATATTGTATATTTTCAACTTTGTCATAATTATTCGTAAATGTTATATAATTTTAGATTAATTTTAATATTTTGTAATAATATATTTTATACTATATTTTGTACATATCTTAAATACATTTTATATTTTATTCATTTTATGTTTTTAATATGTTTTGTTAAATACATTTTATATTTTATTCATTTTGTGTGTTTTTAATATGTTTTGTTATTGAATACATGTGAGGATGGATTCTGAATATTAGGTTATTTAGATTGATCAATTAATTTAGTTTTTTTTACTTTAATTCCATATTTCACATAGAAATTTGGTTGTGTATTTTAATTTTTATAACCTAGACATCACTAATGGATGAATTAAAGACCTAAATAGTGAAGATATGGTCTCCTTATGATGAGTTTCCTCCCAATGTGATTGGGCTAGTTTCGATTGTTTTGTTTACATTAAAGGATGTTTGTCGGCACTAGGTTAGGCTAGATTACTTTGATCATGCACATACCTCTGAGTCTAAGTATCTTGGTTGATAATTTAATGTTGTAAATAGCATCATATAATTTTACCAACAGGTTGTTAACTTCAAAGCAAGGTTATTTTAAAGCATGTTTGACTATTTTAAAAGCATTCTTGACTTTAAACTAATTTTGAGTATATTGAACCATGGCCAACCATTGTTTAAGCTTCATTGAATATCCAAGATGTTTTTTTTCTATGACTTATAAATTGAATTGCATAAAAGAATATGAATGAAGCTCATCAGAACTTAAGAAGTAACATATGAATGGAAGATAAAGAATGCATATAAATATGAGACACCATATGATAATGAAGTTTGTTCCAAAACGAACTACGTATATGGACCTGCTTCTCAAATAGAGAGGTTAGTTCTCAGCAATAGTGATGGAAAAATACATGGCTACAATACATCGATGCCTTGGTGGATGAAAATGGAGAGAAATTGTTGCTTGAATCGGCAAATGGGTTGTACCAATAACTCCTTAATGTGAAGACGATGAAAAACGAGTATAAGTTCCCCCACCTTCTCCTTACAAAATCTACAACAACACCTCCCTCTTTTCTTCCCAATCATAGCTACAAGGAGGACCAAAACTCAAACTCTCACAAAGACTATCTCTCTCACTCCAACATGGAGTTCACCACCAAGAAAATGACACCCAAAGGATGTCTCTTCAAGAATGAACTCTCTCTCCTCCAAAGAAATGAATTCTATCCACAAGGGAAAATAGATGCCAAAAGATATGAAAATGATGGGTTTATATAGTGTCGAGTGACCCCTTTTAACATGTTTCATGTGATCCTTTCAGTTACAATAACATAGCATATAATTTCAACTTACAAGCCTTGGCTTCCTATTCATTGGACTTTCCTTTTAAAAATCCCAACCATATGGTGGTTATAATATTAAAAAGATTCCAACCATATGTTAAATTTAACAGTTTGTTATAATTCATTATAAAACCATATTACCATTCGTTGGTATATACCCAAATTTAAGCCTTAACCAAATTTTGAAATAAAACATGTGTGGAAATGGCTTGGCGTGCTCTCATAGAGAGGAGCTCGTTGTAACTATTGGTCACGAGGTTGTCCTCAGGCCCCTTTGTGTTGATATTGTTGCAACTGTGTGGGAGTGGTGGGAGCCTCATGAGTTGGGCCAAAAGATCTTTCCTCTCCTTTTCTCCATATACCATGATTTCAAAATTTAAATATAATTTATTGCATGCATTTTAACTAGGGTCAATGGTGGCGTAATGGTGAAGACGTTGTGTTGGGAGTTCAAAGGTTGGGGGTTTGACTACATGGCCTCCACATATATTTTATAAACCATTTTCTCATACTGCAACTAATTCTTGGCCACCCCATATCTTTTATAAACCATTTTCTCATACCGCGACCAATCCTGGGATTGCACATAACCACTTTCTCATTGGATCATCTTGATTCCAATTCAAGTGCTAAGTCACCGACACCACACCACGTGTCATCATCTAGGAATGTCATGTAACCACTTTCTTGCCACATCTTGGTGCCACATAATTACTTCTATTTCCACGTGCCATCATCTAGGGATTCCATGTCAGCACCATACATGCCATGTGGCAATTTTTTTTTCCATTTTTGTCAACAAAAAACCTTTTTGGTCAAAACTTCAGAACGACGTAGTTTCATCATCCAGACTCTGTTTGAGGTGTAGTTCATGCCATTGGAATCATCTCAATGAGCTCTTCGCAACCATGTCATCCTTGTTGAGATTTGTTGAGTTTAAAATTTGACCTTTTTAGATCCTCATGGATCACGCCTCTCCATTGAGAAGCTTTTGGGCCTCCAAAAGCCTTAACAAGAATCAAATAAGTGAGAGGATTAATCCCTCACTCCCTTCTCGATCAATCTAGATTTGTAATGTTCATGGAATTCCTGGTGTACCTATTGAATGAAATGGACCACCTTTGACATATGTGATCCCCTTAAAAAATCCATGAAAAAACTACCCCAAGGATGAGATAACATAGGAAGTGGTGTGCATAGCCCCAATTTTCTATTAGTGGGCTTACAAAAGCACATCACACACTCCTTTAAATGCATGATTCTTATCCAATACAAGTGTACCAGACTCCCAAAATTCCCAATTACATGAGAAGCATAAGTTTGTACATTAACGAAGGGAATACTACAAATAATGATAAAGAGGTAGAGTAGCTTGTCCTACAAACATAATTTTTCCAACTTGGATGGTCACTGTAGATATGGAAAGGTTGATGTTGGGGCTGAACTAATCTTCTCTTTCGATATGTCGAAATATTTTTGTTGCTTTCCTCCCCATTGAGAGGTTTGTCACTTCTCAAGCACTTCATCATTATCACAAGGATCTTTTGTTTTCATAGCTGCAAGAACATGGAGCTTGTTGGAATTCACCACTCTTTTCATTAAACCTATGGTAAAAAGTAAGGAGCTACCCTTCATGTTGTGAGTTCTCAAAATGTATTCCACCCCATTTTTTGTGAGATGGTACTTTTTATCATGATGAAAGAAGAATTCTTTTCGATCATACAAATATGGTATTCCCAATACAATTCCATAGATATCAAGAGGCACAACA
The DNA here is from genome assembly GCA_001517045.1 of Pseudotsuga menziesii. NCBI lineage: Eukaryota > Viridiplantae > Streptophyta > Pinopsida > Pinales > Pinaceae > Pseudotsuga > Pseudotsuga menziesii. The sequence continues at coordinate 355,441 of LPNX010925904.1, read as the reverse complement.
TCTAGATCAACCTTATCAATCAGTTTTGAAGCAATCGCCTTTTGTATGGACCTCTTTAGTTAACTGATGCATGTTGATTGATGAACACTAATCTCTTATTTACTTAACTGATTGCATTCATTAATATTTCAACTGATGTTGTAACTGAAGTAGTGATTGAGGCATACCAAAGCTTTACATGTTGAGTTCACTCAGACATTTGCATGGGAAACTCAAATTCTCTTTCTCTTTGTTTCTTATCTCTTTATCTTACTACATGATCAATATGTGTTAACTTAATAATATATCATATCATATTATAATCATAATAATTTCCACATGCTATGATCATATTATTATACCTGAACCATATAGTCATATGCTAAAGTAATTCACTCTAGAGGTGATCAGTCTCTAGAGGAGACTTAATAGCTTTATCCATCACATAACATTTATCTCTATGACTAAAGGTCCACCTCAATGGGTATCCATTCTCTGGATGACCACATGAGTATCATAACTTGATACAAACCACAAGTTCATCTCCATAATTGGGGGTCCGTCTAATAGGGTATCATCTATGAGAATCAAAATGAATTGCAACAAACCACAAGTCCCAACTTAATACAAACCACAAGTCTATAGTCTTGATACAAACCATAATAATTTAGTACAAGCATCCCACCTCAACACATGAGGATATAGATAGGACTTGATACAACCCACAAGTACCAACTTGATACAAACCACAAGTCTGGAGAATGACTCCTTATTAATCTATCACGGTAATCTAGGGACTAAACACAAGTCTCATCAAAGATTAATAACAATAAGTCATGAAAATGGTGTGATAGTGCTACAAAATGAGTAGCCGCTCTGTATATTCACACAAATAATTAGTAATACAATACAAGATCATGCCGCAAGCATGAATGACAAAGCAATTCAAATTCCCAAGGAGGTCATTCTAATTGAATGAGTGAGTCTAGCTTAACTGAATGTAAGCCATAGTCAACACTCAAGTTAACCACTGATCAAAACCCTAATTGACTCAATTGATCCCTAACTGGATTTAGAGTGCAATAAATGACTGAGTCTAACTGAAAGTAGCTCAGACACATGTCATTGCAAGCCAACCAACAAGTGGTAGCGCTTCAATGACTCCAATGAACCCCTATGAGGTTAACTGAAGTGTAACTGAACATCAGAAGTGGTTGGAGGCGCCCCTGTTGATTCCAGTTCATTAAATAATCAATAAATAATCAATTTAATGATGGAGGGTGCCTTCACTGCTTTTTTTAACTGATTGTAACCATTAGATAGCAATATGGGGCATTAATGACACTCAAATCACCCCCAGAGTGCTCCAGTTAGCCTCCCCGAATGTAGGAGAAGGCTAAGTTAGCCTCCTTGACTGAAGGTAGGCATGGGTGTGATCTAGTTGATGTCATCTAGTGCTCCTATGATGTTAATTAAGTCAATAATACTTAGGATAGTGGTTTAACTAGGCCAAATTGACCAAAATGAGTGTGTAAGGTGGTAAATGTCTCCAACACCCCCCCTTAAGCTATACTCAGGAGGAGTTAGAAAACATAAAATGCATAACAATGCTAGGTCCCCGGAAACTAAGGCCATAGGTCACCTTGTACAATGCTGAAACCGAAACAATGCTAAAAAACAAACTAAGTGATGAAAAGAGGGAAAACCCAGTGGGAAAAACCCCCCTTCAAGCTTAACACTAAAAGTAATCTGATCACCCTGATGGACTTTCCAACAACAGTGAACGGAGGTAAGTGAACTTCTTTTCTGAAAATATCTTGGTGAAGATGTCTGTAATCTGCTCATCAGTTGGGCAGTATTGCAGAATGATGGTCCTGTCATACACTAGCTCCCTGATATAGTGCATGTGGATCTCTACATGCTTGGTCCTCTGCCTGGTAACTAGTTCTATGGATATCTTAATATCACTTTGATTGTCACAAAAGAGGATAGTGGAAAAATTACTACCAAGATCAAACTCTGAAAGAATGCCTTGCAACCAAACTGCTTGGATGCAAGCATTCACCGCTCTTCAATACTTGACCTCTACTGAAGATAGTGCTATGGCAACCTGCTTTTTGCTAGATCAGCAAATGGGGCCACCACCAAACATGAATACATATATGGAAGTATACTTCCAATCAATAGAATCACCCGCCCAATCAGAATTATTGTATCCAACCAGCTCGGAGTCTGCAGCATAGTGAATGTCGTAGGTCCTGGTTCCCTGAATATACTGGAGGATCCTCCTGGATTCCTTCCAATGAATATCATGAGTCTGCTGCATATAACTTGATATAGCATTCATGGCATAACAGATATCAGCCCGAGAATGTGTCAAGTACAACAAACTACCAATCAGTTGTCGATAGATAGTGCAGTACATGGGAGGTGTGCTTTTTCCTTCTTCAAGGCTGATCCCTAAAAGGAAAGGGAATGGTACAGGCCTACATTCAACCATGTTAAACTTGAATAACATTTCTGATATGTATTTGGACTGAGTGACCATTATCCCATCAGAATTTTGCTCAATTTCGAGCCCCAAAAATTGTTTTAAGAGCCCCAAATCGCTCATTTCAAAAGCATTGTGGAGAGCAGTTTTGATGGCTGAAACAGAAGCAACTGTGCTACCTGTGATCAAAAATTCATCAACATATAAAACAATAATAATAAAATTACCATCAAACTGCTGTATATACACATTTATATCTGATCTAAACCTTTGGAAGTTTTGTGAGAGAAGGAAGGCATCCATCTTGTAATACCACTCTCTTGGGGCATGTTTTAACCCGTATAATGACTTCTTTAGCTTGCAAACCAAACATGGATCAGAGATGTAGCCGTTAGGATACTTCATATATATCTCCTCATGAAGATATCCATGCAGAAAGGTTGACTTAACATCCATATGATGCACTTCCCAGTGCTTAGATGCCGAAATTGCCAAAACTAGGCTGATGGAGTCCATTTTTGCAACCGGTGCAAAGGTCTCATGGTAGTCCACACCTTGGACCTGAGAGAAACCTCTTTCCACCAGCCTTGCCGTATATTTTTAGGTGCTACCATCGACAGCAAACTTGGTCCAAAACACCCACTTGCATTGAACCAATTTCCTTCCTGGAGGAAGAGAAACTAGCTCCCAAGTAGTATTTTTATGAAGATAATTCATCTCTTCATCCATGGCAACTTTCCATCTCAGATCCTTCCGAGCAAGGTAGTATGGTTTTGGGTCTGAACTAATCATCAAATAACAAGTTTCGGACAGAAAATTATCAGGACAAGAGAGCACAATACCTGCTCTTTGGAAATCAAACCGGGTTCTCCTTGGATCATCCGGATTTCCAATGTTATCTCCTGCGGAGGAGAGTGTCTGTGGGGCCCATGTGGGAAGATGATTTTGTACTTCAGGTTCTGATTCAGCATCTGATGTTTGCTACACACTGATATCAGAAATCGGAGGATCCAAATCAGGGTCATCACCCCCAATTTCATCATCCAAATATTCAGTAGAATAGGAAGGAAATTCAGTAGTTTTCTCCTTCACTAGTTCCACCTCCTTAAGAGGCTCATCGAACTTGACACTTCTCTCGATGATGATTTTTTTTTGTTTTAATATCCAGTAGCTTGAAACCTTTTGATTCATCGAGATACCCAATAAACAAACATTCGATGCTTTGCGGTTGCAAATCCCTTCCTTTATCAAGTGGAATTCGGGCCCATGCAGTGGACCCAAACACCCTCACATTCGACACATCCGGCTTGTGTCCAAATTATGCTTCGAAAGAGGTATTCCACTTCACGGATGAGTGTGGCAATTTGTTCGGAATGTATGCTGCAGCATGCATGGATTCAGCCCACAAATTTGCAGCCAACTTCTTTGATTCCAACATACAGGTGGTCATCTCCTTGAGAAACCGATTCTTCCTTTCTGCTACACCATTCTGCTGGGGAGTGTAGGGAATTGAATGTTGGACCTGAATACCACTTTGGGAGCATATGTGCAGCAACTCATTACTGACATACTCCCCACCATTATCAAATCTCATGATCTTGATCTTAATCCCAGAGGCATTCTCGATCAAGGCCTTGAGTTCAGTGAATTTTTCACATACTTCAGACTTCTTTTTGAGAAATAAAACCCATGTTTACCTTGAAAAATCATCAATAAAATTCACAAGATACCTTGATCCATTCATGGATGTGACAGGCATCAGACCTATGATATCAGAATGTATCAACCCCAATATGTATGTAGCTCGGTTTTCCTTCCCCCGATCGTACTTGTGCTCAAGGTGTTTTCCAACCACACAACCCTTGCAAATTCCAGTGGTTGCCTTAATGACCAAGAGGCCTTCAACCATGGAGTTTTTCTGTAATTGCTGAAAATATTTGAAATTTAGATGGCCAAACCTTTCATGCCACAGCCTACTAACTTCATTTCCATGAGTTAGCAGTGCGGTGGGCTTTGCATCCGCCACAAAGTGGGAGAACTCCGATAGGCTTTTGCATGATGGTTTGCAAGACCTTTAGCAATGAGTTTCCCGGATGCAAGTTCCATTATATCAACATCATTTGGGATGAAATATACTCTCTTAGGCACTCCTGTATGTGTCATTTGATAGACACTGAGGAGATTTGATGCCAGAGACGGTACATACAAAACATTTGAAAAATAACCATTCTCAAGATCAACCGTACCTTGTCCTTCTTAAATGATGGTGGAGTCATCTCCCATGTGGATGGGGATGGATTTTATAGTCTCCAAGGATGAAAAGGAGTCTCTTTCATCCATCATGTGGTTCAAATCTCCAGAATCAATCAAGAGTGCTTTGGACTTTGAAGTGCTTGCCATGAGGGCATGACCTTTTTCATGTTGTGGTTCCCGATCTTGCCGATCTCTCCTCCGAAATATTTTCGAAAGATTGATGTGATTTCTCTCAAGGAGAGAGGTAGCTTCATCAAGATTCTTTTTCATGCAGGCATGTTCAGGGTGGAAGCCCTTCCCGCGGTATGAACACTTGACTTTTTCCTTTCCATGATGCCCTTTCCCTTTGTTCTTCTTTGAGTCGGAAGACTCATCATGCTGCTGGTTTTCAACTTTAGGCTTAGGAGCTTCGAATTTATTTTTTGGGTTCTTCTGCTACTTTCCTTTACCCTTCAGATCTTTGGGCCCCGAGACATTGAGGGCTTGATCACGGGAGGATCTGATGATCCCCAACTAGACAAGCTTATCATGTTTGCTTGTTAGGGACTCAATGAAGGCATTGAGTGTAGGCATCTTCCATCCAGGGGTTGTGAGCTTCCCCACATGGAATGTAGAGACAAAAAATGAATAATCAGCTCCAATATTGGAGAGTATGGAGACAATGAGCTGATCATCCTCTTTCTCCACTTTGCATTGCTTCAACAGTAAGACAATGTGCTTGAACTTTGAGAAAAAGTCATTCAAGGTCTCGAAATTGGAAGGCTAGAGAGACATCAATTCATTTTCGAGCTGGTAAACTCTCAAATCATCCTACTTTCCATATAGGGCTTCCAATTTGTCCCAAATTTCCTTTGGAGTCTTCAATCCCAAAAAATGGAAAAGAAGATCCTGGGAAACAGAGAGGCACAAGAATCTGAATTCTTCATCCTTCTTGTTCAAGAATCTAGATTTGTTTACTGCAGAACCAGGCTCTTCTTCAATGTCCATGGTGACCCTATAGAGTCCTCTGGAGCATAGCTGGATCTCCATGTCTCCTTTCCATGAGTGGAAATTGAATGGAGTCAAAAGATCTATGGAAGAAGCCATCTGAATCTGCTGGAGCGAATGCTTTCTCCCGTCAAAAACCTGAAAATCACAACAAAAGGGGCAATGTAAGGTCAGATAGCCTGAACATTTTAGGCTTTCATCACACCCAGCATAGTCAATCAAGCAAGTTTGATCAACAAGTTCTTTACTTGGGGTATTAAGTGGTAAGCCTTCGCTTCTGGTGCAGTGCTGAATTTTTGAGCTATTGCTCAATTTTCATGCAAGATATGTCAAAAACCTTGTTTTTGAGAGATATGAGCTTCGTCCCGTCGTGAGCTCTGATACCATATTAATATCTCACAGTAATCTAGGGACTAAACACAAGTCTCATCAAAGATTAATAACAATAAGTCATGAAAATGGTGTAATATTTCTACAAAATGAGTAGTCGCTCTGTATATTCACACAAAGAATGAGTAATACAATACAAGATCATGCTACAAGCGTGAATGACAAAGCAATTTGAATTCCCAAGGAGGTCATTCGAATTGAATGAGTGAGTCTAGCTTAACTTAATGTAAGCCACAGTCAACACTCAAGTTAACCACTGATCAAAACTCTAATTGACTCAACTAAGCCCTAACTGAAGTCGGAGTGCAATAAATGACTGATTCTAACTGAAAGTAGCTTAGACACATGTCACTGTATTGCTTCAATGACTCCAATGAACCCCAATGAGGTTAACTGAAGTGTAACTGAACATCAGAAGTGGTTGGAGGCGCCCCTGTTGACTCTAGTTCATTAAATAATCAATAAACAATCAATTTAATGATGGAGGGCGCCTTCACTGCTCTAGTTAACTGATTGTAACCATCAGTTAGCAATATGGGGCATTAATGACACTCAGATCAGCCCTGAAGTGCTCCAGTTAGCCTCCCTGAATGTAGGAGAAGGCTAAGTTAGCCTCCTTGACTGAAGGTAGGCATGGCTGTGATCTAGCTGATGTCATCTAGTTCTCCTCTGATGTTAATTAAGTTAATAATACTTAGGATAGTGGTTTAACTAGGCCAAATTGACCAAAATGAGTGTGTAAGGTGATAAATGTCTCCAACACTCATGATGTTGTACAATCAACATATCTCAATCTTATTATAGCCAGAAAATCCATCTAGAAAAAAATGACACTTTGAGCATAGTTAGTTGTCGATGATTTGATCAATGAAAGAGGTGGGATATTTGAGAATGTATTCTCTGAGACCCTTAAACAAGGCCAAAGATGTTAAAATTAAGACTAATTTAAGTTTAAGCACAATAGATACAAATCGGTTACAATTAGGCTAACTAACCATTCACTCAAATAATTAAAACTTTTAACTCTAGAGATTGAAATATAACTAAAGTTGCAACACTTAATTAATTATTTAATTACCAATTATCAAAATTGTAACAAATGTTATTAAGGAATATTATTCATCATCCTTAGTGAGAATAGGTTCCTAAAACCCATTCATGCATTAAAATTTGTATTAACACCAAAACCAAAATTGTTAGAAAAAAAAAGAGTATTGTTGTTATAAGTTTTTCTAAAAACTAAGTTAATTTTTGGTGTTGTTACGTGTGTGCTATTGGTGAGGTTAAAAAGTAATTAAATCACACATAAATACACATATGTAGGATTTCACCTACAACCACACCACAACCAAAGAAAAACAAAAGGCATCGGCTGCAATCGCAGTGCACAAAATCACCTCCTGATGGTTGTCCCTTAAAACCATTTTTAACTAATATATTTTAGATTGTATGGATGCCTCCCTCCAGACATCAACCAATATTATATTCATATTAAATTATTATAACTTATATATGCAAATAGGAGCATATCCATGCATAGAACATTTCCAATCTAACAACTGGTGCACTCAACTTGGCACCGAGAAAACTGCTAGACCAAAATGGACATATCTTGGTCATCTGGAAAGATTTTTCGATGAAATAAAATGAGATAATTACTGGAAATGTTCTTACACACACAATGGAAGATGTCCCACAACAAAAAAATGAGAAAAGATTGGTTAACCAGATCATATGGTTTCACCCCTCCAAATACTGTAGGGTCACGAATACATTTTTTTAAGAAGAGAAAGAAGTTTAGAATGAATAGAGTCATGGTTTCAAATCCTAGGGAGTCCATTATTCCTGTAACCATATTCTAATATACGATAATCAAGAACATGGATAAATCAACTCATCCTCCATTGCACATAATCATCATAATACTATGTTAAACATAAATAAAATCATATGAGAAATACTTATCTCAAGATATGGGCACGAGGTCTTAACTTAGTGAAGCCATGTCATAGCGCCTTCATTCATGGGATATTAAAGAATACCCCTAATTTCACTAGATATTAATAATTACCTACAAAAATCCTATGGTTGAACCCCCCTCCCAATACATATTTTTAATTTAAAAAACCCTATTTGTACGGTATATTCCTTATTTTTACAAGAAACCCCTTTTTATATCCCCCAATACCTATAAACCCCTTATATGCTACTCCTCACCCCCCCATTACCTACAACATATTGACCTTATTTTTCATAATTAAAAACCTCCCTTTATGAATGAACGTGATAAGATATTTCTCAACAAGGTGAATCCCTCCTGGATATGAGAAATTGGTTGTAGCAGGAAAACTTTCCTCCTAATTGTAGACATGATCAAGCCTTCCTCGCTTGAAAAGTTCACCCCCAAGCTGAGACCATGGATCCACGAGTATAGGCTCACTTACTCTAGCAACTCTAGGAACTACCTCTTTCGAGAACCACAATACTTCCCACTACTACTTTCTTGTCCATGTCCACTACCTATGGGATATGACCTAGCTTGCCATTCCCATTTCTTGGATTCCTATGCAAGAACCCGGACTAGTAGAGTGATAGAATGGAAGAAAAGGGAAAAAATATAGACTAACTCTAAGTCTCAATACACTTCCAATACTACCAACATTCCCAACATGGAAAGATAGCACAAGTCACATGGTCCAAAGCTCAATATTAGCTTCAACAAGGAGAGAGCATATGAATTTATAGTACAAGGAAGTCATTTCTAACCCAAGGAGATCAACTCGAATTAGAGAAAGGTAAGTTTTAAGCTTCATCATGGAGACTTAACTTGAATTAGTGGAGTGGTGGCTTAGTTAGGAGATTCCCTTTCCCGAATTAGCACCATGAGGCAGAGTTACCAAAATCCAAGGAGTGGAGCCATGAAGAGCACATGGAGGCACACTAATGCATAAGGGGGGTTACAAAACATCAAGGAGGAAGAAATAGGTGAGAGAAGGCATCCAATAGGTTCATAAATGCCATGGAACCATAAAAATAGGATCATCAATGCATAGTGTAAGAGTGGAAGCTAAAAAATTGCTTACAACCCCTAAAAACTAGGAAAGGGTTCATAAATGACCAAAAACACATAAATGTGAGGGAATATATTCCCAAGGAGGGCTTCCTAGGCAAGAGGGGCCCACTATGGTGTGCAAAAGCTGCAATATTAACTCCATAGTCCATAAATATGAAGAATAGGGTTTGTTGTAAAAGGTTTGGGTGACCAACATTATTAATGTCACCAAGGTGTAAGTATGAACTAGGATGGACAAACTTAAGCCAACAATAAGTTATAAGGGGTTAGGGATTTCCCCATTCCCCCTCTCTTCGTGGAATCCATGGTCCCCTATACTCTTTTGGTTTCCTTCATTGGAATCCATGGTCCCCTATACAACCAAGAAGCCCATCTACTTTCTCAATAATTTCACCCCCAAGCTTGAATAATGACAGTTCCATAGGGGCTAACATGTCCTTCTCTTGCTGAAGTAGAACTCTTTCATCTATAGAGAATCTCAAATCTCAACATAGGAACCAACTCTTTCTCTTACATAAAATCTCTCAATTTGGGACAAACGCCTAACACATTCAAATGCTCACACAACAAGTTCCCATGCATACTAGGCATTGTCCTTCCCTCACACATGCATATAAGTAAAAAAATTCCTAGGTATTACTCAAGGCCCAAATTTCCCTCCTTTGGAATTGGTTCACCTTGGATCCCCTCATATATCTTAGGATTGTGGTTCCTCAAGACAACTTTATGGCATTTGTCATCTTCCTCTCTTGAGCCTAACATGACTATGTTACCCGCCTGTGGGGTCATGGTTTACCAAGTTCTAACATGGTTGTTGCAACTGTCCATATATTAAATATAAGTGTTTTTAATTGTCTTTTACAACTTCCTTCATAAGAGGGTGATTGGCAAGCTACTAGCTTGCTAAAAATATAAAATAATGTTAATGTATTTTACCCACTTGCTCACAAATTCAAATTTCTCAACCTTAGACAAAATAATTATTAAGCTTAGGCATGGAGGACATTACAACAAGTCATTGTTCACTTTTACAACTATGTTTCATGATGAAAATCAAACCCTGGACCAATGACAAAGGATGACTAAAGAACATAAAAAATTGTAATACACCACTTATTTTTCGTCATTGGTATGCCCATACAAAAAAGGATCACCAATGACAAAAAAACAATACGTGTTGTATCATAGAAACCTTGTGAATGTGCAAATAAAGGGATGGAATATAATAGATACATGATTGATTGAAATGTGGTGATATAATAACTTGGATTTTGAATATTCCAAGTCTTAGTTCTTACCATTGCTTACTAATGAATCTCTTATTTACAATTTAAAAATGAAATGCTTGTAGAATATTAAAATATATATATAATTTTGATTGTTTGCCATAGGAAATTATAGTTAAAAACATGTGAAATAATACATAAATAAAGATAAAATAATATAGTAGTATGAAAATGTACAATAATTAATATTGAAATGTTAAGCATTATGATTTATAACACCTTAGAAAGAACACTAGTACACCTTCACCAAAGATGAACACTAACATTAATGCACCTTCACTAATGAGGAGCATCAACAACGATGTGTCCTAACCAAATATGAGAACTTGTGTGTTATTTCAAAAGTAAAACATGAACATTGTTTTTTCCAAAAAAAAATTACTCGATCAAATAACACTAGTGTACCCACAACACAACTTAGAAAGAGCACAAACATTCCTTCTTCACCAAAGAGGAGCATTATAAAGGTGTGCTCACGCATTGGTTGAATAGGTTCTATAAAAGAATCCATGTTGTATGCTCTCTTAGAACATCGATACGAGCAAAAGAAGTTGCATTACCTACAAAAGCTTAAAGAGCCACAATACTTGGGATAAGATTAACAATTACTTTAAGTCTTGAAGTAATGTGATATATTCCTCATTTTATATTTGGTTTCATTATTAAAGTTTAATCTATTCCTCGTTTTATTTTTGGACGATGTATTCCTCATTTTGTTTTGTTTTTGGTGGAAGATGTATTTTATTAACCATAAATATATGATATTTTTAAAATTAAATAAATTGTTTTGCATAAATCCATATTTTTGGATGATAGCTATATTTTATAAATATTAATAAATATAATTGGTTATTGGTATCACAATTTATTAGTATTTTTTTAATAATTTTAGATAATTTAAAATTTTAAAAAATCAATAGTATAAAATAGGATTATGTAATAGTATATTTTCTTTGGAATTTATAATAACTTATTAATTTAATTTGAGATGTGATTTTTACTTGTAATGAAAGTATTATTGACTTACTTATAAAAATATCTTAAAGTTAAGAAAATATTAAAATATTTTAAAAGCATTAAAATTATAAAATAAATTTTATAAAGATTAAAGTATAGAAACGTAATAAGATTAAATTAAAAAATGTAATTTTATTTTAACATGTTTAATTTATTATTTAAATAATATGTTTTTATGATTTTGATGGTAGTGGTCTTTAAAGTCCACTAAGACCAAACTTGGTCTATCATATTTAAAGAGAAAATATAAGATATATATTATTTGATTATACCATTCCTATGCTCATAAAGTTTAAAGAGAAGTGTCTTTAGTTGGCTATAGTTTTGAGGATCTAAGAGGTTGGAAAGGTCAGTGGTACAACAAAATTTTTGGAACTGAGATCTAATGTCGGTGAGTAATTTTGGAGCAATATTTTTTTCTTCTTTGAGCTTGCTAAGATAGAAAGATGGTTTTGATTTTGGAGGTTAGGGTTAATGACCTCTTTATAATATCCTAGTTTTATTTTTACTTCTAATTTTTCTTTGCACCACAATTCCTCTTTCAAAGTAGAAGTCAATTCCTAGATCATCTTCTCAATACTATGGTTCTAGCTGAATTTGTGATGGAAGTCAATTCATAAATTCTTAAGCTTACTTCCTCCAAGATTATTAAACTTAATAATCATAAAATTATCATAAAATATTAAAAACAATATAAAATTAAAGGATAGTCTAAAAGATTATAAGATTATAATTGGGAAAACTTTTTTTCCATACTAAAAATGTGTAAAAAAAAATATTTAAAAATGCTAAATTCATTTTTTATAATAAAATTGATAATTTTGATAATAAAAATAAAAATTCATTTAATTATTAATAATTAAAAAAATCAAAATCTACTTAAAGCAACATTAAAATATCGAACTAGTTTTTTTAACATTAAAAATATTAATATATAGACTTAGTCTTGAAATTGTGTAACAAAAACCAATGAATTAATGTCAATATTATAATATATATATGGTTCACTATGGAAGCCTAGTTTACATCATGGCTACCTCCATCAAGAAAAATATTTCTTATACTAGCTTGGCAAGTATACATAAACGAACAAATATAAATATATATATATATATAGAGAGAGAGAGAGAGAGAGAGAGAGAGCATTTAGTAGAGCAATTGCATTGTTTATTGTCTATGGGAAATGCATCAATGTTAAGTTTTTGATTTGCTAGTCTATTATAATACAAACTTTTATAACCTCCTAACTTATCAAAACTATGATGAGCTTGAAAAGCTCCTTGGCAAAGCTTTTTAAGCACAGTAACAATATTTAAAAGTAAACAAAGTACTATCCTTCTTAAATTAAGATAGACCAAAGTTGATCTCAGAGTAAACGTTCATCGTCATCACAAAATTTATCCTTCTTAAGTTAGATTAACCAAAATTGATCTCAGTAAGTAAACGTTAATCATCATCATCACAAAATTTAAACAAATAAGAATAAAAAAACACAAGACAAGTTTTAGCGGAATCCTTTCGAACACAGTTGCAAACACAGACCATACTTAAGAACAAAATTAAAATGCATTCACTACTATGTAACGAATAAAACCCGCCATGAATATCTAAGTAGATCCTCTGGCCAACATTTCCTGGCATTTTGCATAAGAATCTTGACGCTACATGCGCATCTGCTGGTAAAATGTGGCAATAAACTGTTATGCTTTCCTATCAATTTCTGAGTTTGAACATATGTTCGTTCAAACATAATTAACTCTGGTCGAATCAGAGGTGGATTCATTAGAATTTGCTGAAATGAAGGGATCCATAAAACTGAAACTGTGATCTTGTCCTCCATCGCAGGAAATGTTGAGGGATTCCAATTCGTCCTTCACATTGACGTGAATGAAAAATGGTACACATGCTCTACGAAGAAAACCTCCCTCACGATTCTTTTGACAACTTTCTGAAATAGTTGAAGGAGAGCTGCTGCATGAAAATTCATGGTGGCCATTGAAATTACCACCCTGCATGTTCATCAAATTGTCTTCTTCGAAGATCCGAAGAAATTCATGTGTAGATCACCAGCAATTCTCTGCAATCTCTTCATTGCAATTCTTCTTTTCAGCATTTTCACTACAAAGCTCACCACCCTGTGTTTAAATTTGAGAGGATCTTCATTTCTACACTTCCACGAAAAATAACGATCACCTTCTAGTATGTATTCTTCACCCACATTACACTTAGGTTTTGTCATTGTTTGTCTCCGTGTAACAATAGGTATTGTTTTGTTATTTATAGATATTTTATAATCAATGTCCTTAGATGTATTATACACTTTTAAGCATGCAATGTCCCAATAGGTCACAATTTTGTAAACCTCGCTCTCATACCATTTTGTAACAGACCCAAATTATTACCAAGTTACTAAATAACACAAGAAAACAAAATTAACTTAAGTTTTCATGTTTATCCTAATCTTAAAGATTCTCATTACGCTAATCCTTGGCTAAACCCTTTCTTCAATGAAGGTTTTTCTAAAGTTTTAAAGCTTAATGGTGTAAAGGATCCTTTGGAGCACCCTGTAAGGAATAAGTACCCGTGTTTAGAGGCCATTAGAAGAATTAATGGCGATTTTTGACAGTGTATGGAGAAAGTCCGTTGTTTCAGCGCAGGCCTCTCATGGCGTTCCCCTTACCTAATCCTATGCCGGTCGTTGCGGGTCTCCTTCGTGCCTGGGCTCGTCCTTCTTCTATTTTTTTGGCTACTGGTCTTCATTGTCTACTGTCTTTCTTGTCTAGTCTTCTATGTGGTTTTATGGTTTGCAGGGTGGTATTTTCCTGTGGGAAGCCCTCTTGGAGTCCCTCCCCTTCATTGGGGGACTAGTACCAACCAATATTAAAAACAAGTGGGAAGGATATCGCCTTTTGGCTGCCTGGGCGAAAATTTGTTTTCTGGGTTCACCACCTTTGCATGGCTTTCTCGTCGTTTTTGTTGATTTCTCTGATATTTGCCCCATAGGCATGTTCTGGGTTGACCTCGGTTAACCACAGATGTACTTGGGGTTTCAGGGTTTTTTTTCCAGTGGTTTTTACTGGCGCCTTGCCTGGTACATGGCTTACACTAGGGGTCACTCCATAGGATTCCCCGGATGTGCTGTGGTTACCAACGAACTTCCACTCTTCTTGCAGGGTGGTTTGTGGTTTGTCTGTCTGATTAGGGTATTTCATCAGGGTAAGGGTCTCATTATTTTGCTGATCTAGGAATGATGGGTTGACTACCGGTTTTCTGTTTGTTTTGGGGGTTAGTGGGTTGACCTATGATCTCTTTCATTTTGTCCTAGGGTACGGTGTTTTTACACTTTGTTTTATTTGTCGTCCCTCTGGGTATTTCTCTATTGGTCTCCCGGGGCTTTACCACTTCCCTGCTTGTGGACGTTGGCCATTTCGGGCCTGACTGTAGTGGGGTCTCCTCCTCTGTGGGGATCTATTTCGGGGCTTCGTATTCTTTCTTTGGTTTTTTCTCCCCATGATTGCTTGACTGAGGCTCAGGGTTGGCGTGTTCATTGAGTCGTTTGACATTGGGATCTCCTCATGTCCGAGCTGGCTGCATCTACCTGCTTCTGTCGTAAGAGGAATGCTAAGTGTATTAAAGCCCAGGAGGGGCGCTTTCGCTATGTCTTCGGACATGACATTTTCATGGATAGAGTCTCCTCTCTCTGTTCCCGTGCTCTGGTCAGGCGTCTGGAGTAATTTCGAATGGGCAAGTTGGTGTGGGTGGAGTGGGCTACTGAGAACTGGAAGCCCCTCATTGATTATATACACACTATCAGCTTGTTATCTAGGGGGTGGATTGTTTTCGTTTTCCTGGTGGAGGAACATTGCACTCGCATCCTTGAAGGTATATGGTGCATCGGGGTAGGATCCCTGGTCCTTAGTCGTTGGCACTCTCGATTCGACCCTCTCCAGGAAAGAATCACAAAACGCCACCTTTGGGTTTTACTTCCTCACCTGTCGTTCCCTCTTTGGAATAGACATGTACTGGAAGGCATTGTTGATTCCATTGGTCGGTTCGTTACTGTGGAGGCTGAATTTCACCTTGCCTTTGACAAGAGGATTGCGCGTGTTCTTGTCGAGATGGACATATCCCGAGGTTTACCTACGGAAGTTTAAATCCTCTGCGGCGAACGCCTCTTGGTCCAAAGACTCGACTACCTCCACGTGTCATTCGGTTGCAGCATATGCCATGAAACTGATCATCTTCGGCGTCAATGTCACTCTCTTCGATCAGGAGAAGTTGACTCGGGCCCGGATGTCTCCCTGACAGCTACAAATTTGGTCAAGTCTAGTGAACATGCACATATTTCAGGTACTCTCATTGATTCCCTTTCTCCTACTGAAGTTGTATCGGCCTCCTATCTAGATGCCATCGATGAGTTAATTCTTTCACATTCGAAAGGCCCCCAGCCTGAACCCTCTCGGGGCCCCATTCCCTCATTGGATTCTCTGTCTCCTTTACATGAGTTGTCCCTCGCACTAGCTTCGCCAGGTGACCCCATCTCACCTGTATTGAGCCCTCACTTAGCTTGCGAGTCTCCATTGGATTTGGATAGCACACCTCCCCAACAAACTACGGCTATGATGCATAACTCTTTACCCTCCCCGACCTCGCATACAACTGATTTGCCTCTTCCTTCATTATCTTCGCTTGTCGATTTCCCGCCTCTACCACACCCTCGAACGCCCCCGTCACTTCCTCCTTCCTCCAGCAGCCCCACTTCCTCTCCATCTTTCACTGACCCCTCCCTAAAAAGATCACTCTCCATTTTCACAACTACTACACCAACTTCACCTGAATTCCACACGTTTTGCCAACGTGACAGTCTAGAAAAAAAAAAGGATAAGAAGGACAAGTTGCAGGTGGACTTATCCTCCTCATCCCCCCCCCTACATTCCTCTCTCTATACGCATTAAGGATGCGACCCGTGGCTTACCTTCTCAAGGACTTAGAGCAATGTCTCCCCTCCAGAATGTTCCTTAATGAAGCTTCTCTCCCTCAACTTTAGGGGTCTTGGAGGTAAGGCCAAATCACATAGCCTCCGTACTCTCTTCCGGTCACTTAGTCTAGATATGATTCTCCTTCAGGAAACCATGTGTAGCTCATCCCCAGCTTTACTAGCCTTCTCAAGACTTCTCCCTTCTTGGGAATTTTGTGCTATCAGTGCGTCGGGCCTCTCGGGTGGTCTCCTTACGGCCTGGAACCCTCATAAGGTCAGATGACGCACCTTTCAGACTTGTGCAGGCCTTCTGGTTCAGGCCTCCTTCCGTGGGCTATCCTACCCCATTGCTATCCTTAATGTTTATGGCCCCTATAGAGACCGTGAAATCTTCTAGGAAAAGGTGCTCGATAGTGGTTTTCTCAGCTATCCAAATATGGTTTTAGGAGGGGACCTAGACCTCACTCTGAACTCTTCGAAGATTTGGGGTCAAAAGGCTTCTCCAGACCCCATCACTAGCCATTTTTTATCCCTTTTTGAATCGGCGGGTCTTGTGGACCTCGCTCCTCTATTTGCTGGTCCAACATGGCGTAATGGTCGTGCAGGAGCTGAGGGTATTAATAAGAGATTAGACAAATTTTTGACCTCGGCTTCCTTGATTCCTTCTTTGGGGATCCATAGGGTATGGACTTAGTGTGCTGACATTTCTGACCACTACCCTATTGTCTTGGTATGAAACAAGCAAAGAGCATCCTGCAACTATCCATTCAAATTTAACCGCTCGTGGCTCAACGACCCAGATTTCACTGACTGGTTGACGGAGAGGTGGCCCCTCCTCCCTCAGGGTTACCATGCTTTTGGTCTTGATTCACTCCACCACAAGCTCCGTATTCTTAAAAATGAATCCAAAGTTTGGATCAAGGAAAAACAGGCACGGATTGATAATGATTACTTCAAACTTGATCAGGCCATTACCTCTCTCCTCTCTGGCTTGTCTAACGGTATCCTCTCCATCAAGGATTTGGCTCAATTAGCTCTCCTTAGGTCTGAAAGAAAACAGATCTTGAATCATTATCTTCTAACTTGGCAATTAAAGAGCAGAACAAAGTGGGCCCTTCAAGGAGATTCAAACACCAGATATTTCCACATGCTGGCTTCTGGTAGGAGGAACCAAAACACGATATGGTCTCTGTCAGATGAGGATGGTAACAATATTGAGGAAGAGGCTGATCTCAAAGACCTGGGTCTATCTCATTTTGTGAATATTTTTAAGGATGATGGAGGCACCTGTTTAAGACAACAAATCAAGGTTGTTTTGCTTTACCCTAGGATGATTCCAGAGGTGAATGCTTATGATCTTACCTCTCCTGTATCTCTCAGGGAAATTGAGTCTGCTCTAAAATCTTTCAAAAAATATAGAAGCCCGGGCCCGGATGGTTGGCCTGACGAGTTCTATTTGCACTTTTTTGAACTCTTGGGTCATGAACTTCTATCAGTTGTTGACTCTACTAGAGTCTCAGGTAGTATCCCATCCTCTCTGAACTCGACCTTCCTTACTCTGATACCCGAAAGAGAAAAGCCCAGGACCTTTGCTGACTTCCGGCCCATCTCTTTGTGCAATCTCCTGTACAAATTGATTTCTAAAGTTATTGCAGTCAGGATAAAACCCTTTTTGGACTCTGGTATCTCTTAGGAGCAATTTGGGTTCCTAAAAAGTCGTTAGATCGTCAAGCCTATTGGTATTGTTCAGGAAACTCTCCACTCTGTTAAAACCAAGAACCTTTGTGCTTTCATCCTCAAACTAGATCTGATTAAAACTTTTGACCGTGTTAACTGGATCTTCATCTGTCTCATACTGATTCAAATAGGGGCTCCCCTCCAGACCGTAAATTGGATTCTTGGCTGCCTCTCTTCAGCTACCTTTGTTGTTTTGATCAATGGGACCCCCTCAAAGTTTTTTTCAGCTTCTCGGGGCATTCGTCAAGGATGCCCTCTATCTCCTTTGCTCTTCATCCTGGTCATAGAAGGTCTTAGCCTTTTAATCTCTGATGCTCGAAATCATGGACTTATACGAGGCATCCAGATTTCTCCCTCACTTACTTTGACCGATCTTCTTTTCGTGGATGATGTGATTCTTATGGGTGCAGGTACTCTTCAGGAATGGGCAGCTTTTGATGTCATTCTTGAAACTTTCTGCAAAGCTTTTGGAATGTGTATTAGCCTGGAAAAGTCTTGCTTCCTGTATTAAAAATATTGAAGCCACAAATTTTATGGATATTACTAGGGTCCTCCTGTATCAAATGTCACCAATTCTTACTGGTTTTAAGTATCTCAGTTTCTATATTAAACCCCTTGGTTACAGAACTAGTGATTGGAAATGGCTGGTTCAGAAATATGAAAAGAAGATCAGTCTTTGGACCCATAAGATGCTCTCTCTGGGTGGTCGCCTGATACTTGTCCAGTCTATGCTTTCTAGTATCTCGATATACTGGCTGGGACTTGCTCCTATTTTGGCTTCTATCTTGCACAAGCTTAGGAGTATCACCTTTGCTTTCTTATGGGGATCCACTGAAAATAAGCGCAGATTTCACTTGGCTTACTGGTTGGATCTCTCTTAGACAAAGAAATATGAGGGATGGGGGATAAAAAATCTCCACTGGTTCAGTATTGCCGTGCGCCTCAAAAATTTCTGGAGGGTTCTCTTCATCGATGGTCTGTGGCATCATGTCCTCTCCACTAAATACTTGAAGCATCACTCTGTGGTATCATGGCTGAGAGGCAAGAACTTCAGTACTCGTGGTGTCTCTTCTATTTGGCAGGGTTTTTTACAGTCTATCCCCTGGTTGGGTTGCCAACTTGCTTGGTAGGTGGGAAGCGGAGTAGATGTATGGATTGGTATCGACCCAGTTATTGGTGTCCCCTCCTCTTTCCTTCTAGAGGGTTTGAGAACCTATTTAGAAGACCTGGACATTAAAATTCTTTCTCAGGCTCACAATACTTTACCTGACTCTCAGCAATACTGGTACATGGTCGAGGAGTTATATTTGGATGGGGAATGGAAAGAAGCATGGAACACCTATACGAGGAATATGGTTCTCAACGGTATACGTCTTACTACTCTACCTGATTCTCTTGTATGGGAATACAACAAAAAAGATGGCACCATCTCTGCTGATAAAGTATATGATTGCATTGTAAAATCTTTCTCCCTTGCAGTGGGAAACCGGGTGCACACTACATTATGGTTTGGTACTCTTCTGCGTAAAATTGGATGCTTTATGTGGTTGGTAATAAGGAACAAAGTCCTTACCTGGTATAATTTGCAAAAAAGGGGGAGGTCTGGCCCAGGCATATGTACTCTGTGCTTCTCGAATGAGGAGACTGTCTTACACTTATTTTCACATTGCATAGTATGGAAGTGTGTTATCGATCTCATTTGTGATCAGTATCAGTTGCCTATACCTCCTCACGCAGACACCATTGCTATATTTATGGAAAATTGGGCTGCCATCTACCCACGACACTCATCACTTTTCTATTTCCCACACCATATGATGTGGGTAATCTGGAAAGCTCGGAACCATGCAATTTTTTATGGGAAAAAGAAGAGTGTCCTCAGCATATTTCACCAGATCATGTTCTCTGCTTAGTTGAACTCTTATGAGACTGTCATAAAGGTCTGTCACAAAAAAGTCAGACAGATTGGGCTTCCTCCCAGCTTGACTTTCCCATGTGGTTTTTTCGATGGTGCTTCCACCTCAAAAGCTGCGGGTGTTGGATACAGTTTGTACTTAAATGAGTCTCACCATTTGGAGTTTGCGCTTGGGGTTGGATATGGCTCCAATACAAAAGCAGAATTACTTGGCCTATGGGCTCTTCTACTCTCTTCCGAGATGATGGGGATTCCCTTATCACACATATTCGGTGACTCTCAAGTCATCATAAATTGGGCTAAGGGATCCACTGTACTCTCTCCTCTCTCCTCCAGAACTATTACACTGGTGTCGGGAATCACAAAAGCTAATTTCTAGCTTTCGGGATCTCTCTTTCAGCGACATCTACCGTGAACACAATAAGATTGCAGACTGTCTCTCTAAAACTGCTCTCTCATTGTCTCCAGGTTTTGGTTGTTTTTCTGAGTTTATGGATGACCAGTTGGTCACATATGAAACCTTTCAGCTCATTTGAGTCATACTATGGGGAGATTACTCCTCTATTGGATTTTTGCATTGCAGCTTCAATGAGTGGCTTCTTTTAGATTGCTGATCTGATCCCCTTGGTTCACGGTAGATGGGTTATGATGAGATTGGTCCCCTTCATGATGAGACAGATTATTGATGGGAATCTACACTCTATTGCATGCCTTTCCCCCCGGCTGCGAGTGGATGTGATTTTCTCCTTATGAGCTGTATTCTCTCAGTGATGTAACCCTATAAGGAAGGGTGCTATTGATGCCCTTTGATTCCTAATAAGAATAACAAGAACATGCTTTTTTCTTCCTAAAAAAAAAGGATACCCGTGTTTAAAGATAAAACTTGCTTATCTTATGGATAACCTCATTTTTCTTATTTGCATCTAGGCACTATTTTTATCACAAGGAAGAGGTCTTATCTACCCTATTACCATTCGAAGGATACTACTCCTAGGTAAATTGATCCAACCAAGTTTTAAAAGGTTTTAACTCTCAATCTAAAACAATAGCCAAGATTGGCCAAGGAAAATTTAAACGATTATAATACTATTTCAATTCTGGAGCGTGGAGTACAGTTGTACAACAATCAATAGTTGACTTCGGTATGTCGAAAGTAAATCATTTGTTGCGGTCGGAAGAGGAGTTGTTCATCCCTGTATCCATCACTCGTCTCTCCAACACGCGATTCCGCTATGCCTGTGTTAGAGAGTACTTACACCGTTGGTTTTGCACTGGTAGCGTTTTTATGTTTTGGTTTAAGTATTTAAATGAGCGGTTTATTGTTTATCCTCCAATAACTGGTTATTTTACCATTCTCCTGCTAGCATTCGACTGGTTACTCGGTTCGGGACTATACTTCTCAACACACCCTGTATTATCGCCATTTTACCGATAAAGGTTTCTTTTACAAGTTATTAATTCAATGTAAATTCTTGTTGTATAAAGATGTTTATTCTAACCTTCAAAATCGGGTTTGCAGGTTTGGTCGTTAACGTTTTTCGCTGGTCTATCCAGGCAAGGTTTATTTTTAAACCTTGGTTCTTAATCCTTCTGCATTTTCGATGGAGTGGTGTTTTGGGTCCACGACCGTTTTTAGTTCTGCATGCACAGTGGCGATAGCTTATTTTCATAGCTGTCTATGTTTGCTTTGGTCGTTGGGAAGTTTAACAGCTAGGGTTTAAGCGCTTAAGCCATACGGCTGCTCCACTTTTGGTAATTTTCTGGATAAACTAATAAATATTTTAATGAAATCTTGAAACCGTTATTGTTTAATTTTTGTGTTCTGCATTTTGTTAAGGAAGGCCGTGAAGGTTTTGTATTACATGTCTATGGATGTATTAAAGACTCTAAATTCCCCAACTTTGAATGTTTGTGGCTAGGTTCTCATTAACAAAGGATTTTCTCTCGGTTGACGACTTTCGTAATATTTGTTTCTTGTGAATTCTGGGCATGTTTTGGTTTTAGGGTTTATGGCCAC
Source organism: Pseudotsuga menziesii (assembly GCA_001517045.1). NCBI lineage: Eukaryota > Viridiplantae > Streptophyta > Pinopsida > Pinales > Pinaceae > Pseudotsuga > Pseudotsuga menziesii. The sequence continues at coordinate 333,318 of LPNX010925904.1, read as the reverse complement.
GACCGATATCATTAGGGTTTTAGATTAATATTATTATTAGTAATGCATGTTTTATAGATATACTCGTTCTGTCAAAAATATGAATGAGGGTTTCACATCTATTTACGTTGTCAGTTATAGTAATAGAAGAGGTTTAAGATAACCTAGCATTTTCAGTTTTGTTTTTAATGAACTTAAAACTAGGTTATTGATTAATGTAACTACAGAATTTCTGTCCAGGGTTAAATACCCACACTCTTATTTTTAAATGTTTACTACTGGTTCTCGTTTATTTTGACAGTACAATAGGTAAATAGCTCTGATAATAAATAAAATAAAAGAACATTTAAATAATATTCTGTGATTGTTTTTAGCCATTAAAATACATATGTTTAATTCCATAAACATAAAATAGAATAAAAGACGATTTTACAGAAAAGAAATAGAGTACTTTCAATTAGCTTGTATACAGATATGAATAAAATATTAATAAAAGTACAATGGGCATGACTTCTGTAAATAAAACAGAGAAGAAATAATCATATACACAAGTAGAATCATATCAAGAATATTTCTAGGATTTTTAAGTTTCTTTAAGATACATATCTGTAAAATCTGAAAATAATAGTGTTAACAGTTACACACCCCCTGCCACTGGAACCTTGCAACGACCAAGCTTTGTTTGGGTTCCACCCCCTTGGCTAGACCCTTAGGTTTAAAATAGTTCTCCTGTAGTTTCAAGTTACCACCAATATTAGAGAGAAGACGTTATCTCGGAATCTAGCATTCTCTTATACTTCACTGGCAGTTTTGATACAGAGCCTAACATCTGCACAATGTTCACTCAGTGATCTCTGGCAGCTCTATCTAGAATTATTTTTTCTTCATATCTCCTCTTTTTATCTTGCCTAGGACTTTTATTGCAAAATAATTACTTCCTTTGAATACTGGCCACTTTTTCTTCATAAAAAATACTTTAAGTTTGATAACTGTTTTGAAACCTAAGTTTCTATCAATTTATTATGCAAATGTTAAAACTTTCAATTTTCAATTATATGTAAAATCTAATTTACTTGTTTCTTTAAAAGTAAATAACAATAACAATATAAAAAATAATTAAAGAGTATTACAAAGAGAATTATAAAGATATAAAGATGTGTTCCGTTAAATAAATTCTATAAAAAAAAAATCCATGTCGTATGCTCCCTTAAAACATCGATACACCAAAGCAATAAGAAGCAGTTTCACGAGCAAAAGAAGTTGCATTACGTACAAAAACTTAAAGAGCTACAATACTTTGAATAAGATCAACAATTACTTTAAGTCTTCAAGTGATGTGATATATTCCTCATTTTATATTGGTTTCATTATTAAAGTTTCATCTATTCCTTGTTTTATTTTTGGACGATGTATTCCTCATTTTGTTTTGTTTTTCGAAGAAGATGTATTTTATTAACCATAAATATATGATCCTTTTGAAATTAAATGAATTGTTCTGCACTTTATGATAAATCCGTATTTTTGGATGAGAGCCATATTTTATAAATATTAATAAATATAATTGGTTATTGGTATGTCAATTTATTAGTTTTTTTTTATAATGATTTTTTTAATATTTTTAAATAATTTAAAATTAAAAAAAATCATTTAGAGACGATGTGTTACATAGTATAGGATTACTTATTGAAATGTATAAAATAGGATTATTTATTGAAATGTAATAGTATATATATTTTTAATTTATTATAATTTATTAATTTAATTAAAGATGTGATTTTTACTTGTAATATAAAATGAAAATTATTATTAACTTATATATAAAGATAGTATTATTCACTTAAAAGGTAAGAAAATATTAAAATATTTTAAAAGTATTAAAATTACAAAATAATTTTTATAAAGATTAAAGTATAAAAAATGTAAGAAGATTAAATTAAAAAATGTAATTTTATTTTAACATGTTTAATTTATTATTTAAATAATCTATTTTTATGATGATGATGGTGGTGGTGGTCTTTAAAGTCCACTAAAAACAAACTTGGTGTATCACACTTTAAGAGAAAATATAAGATATATATTATAAGAGAAGTGTCCCTAGTTGACTATAGTTTTGGGGATCTAAAAGGTTGGAAAGTCCAGAGGTACAACAAAAATTTTGGAATTGAGATCTAATGTGGGTGAAAGAATTTTTTTTGGAACTGAGATCTAATGTGGGTGTGTAATTTTGAAGCAATATTTTTTTTTGAGCTTGTTAAGATAGAAAGTGTTGGACTACTTTTCCCACTCTCGCGACCCAGCTTCAATCAGACCCACGAAAACAACAAAACACCCAAAGATATCAGCCCAACAGAGCAAGCTCAGCCGACAACACCTACGAGGCTGTCTCACCCGTGATATCTTAATGTGTAACTGCCAGAACCATGTTTCCGCAGTCGGCGAGGGATTATAGTCCCTTGGCACGTGGCCAAGGCTCTCGACAGAGTCCGAAGGATGGAGTCTTTTACTACTTGATAGAGGAAAAACAATGCAACACAGCCAACGTGCGACACAACCTTTTCCTTGAAAACGTAACAACTAGTGCAACTGTGCAATGCAGATGAATCCTTAATAGTAAATAACAATGGTGCGACAGTATTTCAACTTAATAGTATTTTAGCATGAAATAATACAGAATACTTCGACGATGCTTTAAATAATCATTCATTCATTCAACTACTTTTATCAATATTGTGACATTCACTTAAGCAATAAACATAAATAATGCAAGATAAGCAAGAATTCAACATTCACATTTAGCGACACATGAAATAACGTGGAAACCCATCCGGGTAAAAACCACCAAGGTGCTCTTCATCTGGCATGAGCAATATATAGCACCTTGTAGACTGTTTTGAGATATGTCTTTTTAGCTCAGACTCTTTCTTTCTCTCATGCTCTTTGTTTTATTATTTTCTTCTATCTACTCCTATTGATCCACATACAGCCTAGATCGACTCTTCTACTCTACTATCTATGCACTCAGCTGCACGTTGAATCTTACAAAAAGATCTGCACACTCAGCTGCAAATCCACGGCTCAACAACCTACTATACTATCATACTTCTCTCTAATTCCTTCTCTTTTTTCCTAACTATTACCAACAAGCCTTATACAGAGCGGGGTTTTCCTATTTATAGATGTTACAAGACCGCGCAGGGTTGACTGAGTACATCTCATTTATTACAGTCATAAATAGCCACAAAAACGCCTTCCATGTTTATTACAGGCCATATTGGCCACAAAAACGTCCTTCATTACATTAATCGCAAGCCATAACTAGCCGCAGAAACATCTTTCAATCCATTTGTACAGGTCATAACTAGCCGCAAAAATTGTCCTTCAATCTTCCACCGACTCGAACTCCTACGGTCTTTTGACCTGTTGCTTTCCAGTCTTTACTCTTCTACCTGCCAATCTTCCACCGACTCAAGGCCTGCTTTTCCTTTGTCGCACCATTCCTCATCGCACCTTTCTTTCTTCTGCGCTTCCTTTTCCTCCTTTACTTGCCTTTACTCCGTCACGCGCCTGCCTTTCCTGCTTGCGCTTACGCTTCAGTTTCTTCCTTGTGCTCTTTCCTGGCCCAACAAGAAGATAATTTTGATTTTGGAGAATAGGGTTATTGATCTCTTTATAATATCCTAGTTTTATTTTTACTTCTACTTCTTCTCTACACCACAATTTTTCTTTCAAAATAGAAGTCAATTCCTAGATCATCTTCTCAATACAATAGTTCAAGCTGAGTTTGTGATGAAAGTTAATTCATAAATACTTAAGCTTACTTCCTCCAAGATTATTAGACTTAATAATCATAAAATATTAAAAACAATATAAAATTAATGGGTACTCTATAGATTATAATTGGGAAAACTTTTTTTTTTCTACTATCTTTGGTATGAAAATATGTTAAAACAATATTTAAAAATACTAAATTATTTTTTATAATAAAATTGATAGTTTTGATAATGAAAATAAAAATTCATTTCATTATTAATAATTAAAAAAATCAAAATTTACTTAAACCAACATTAACATTTTGAACTAATTTTTTTAACA
>LPNX010925904.1:311595-328358 GCA_001517045.1 Pseudotsuga menziesii | reverse complement strand
ACAAATATGTCAATTCAACCATTATGGTTGACTTATTTTATTGAAATTCTATTGGTTCTTGAATTCCAACTCACAAAAACTTATTTTGGCACGTTTTCTCCTTATTATGGGTCTAAAAGGATATCCTCCAAAGGATATAGTCTAAATTCATGAACTTCCAAACAACTTCAAAGGATATCGAATTTGTGATATGATACATGTAGGATTATCATTATGGTCGTAACTAAATCTAGGAACATAAATCATTATATTACATTATGTAGAAGTGCATTTATTGAGAGTTTGTTGAAGACTAGTCAACTTCTATGTGAATCTAGGAAGGGTCTTGGAAACAACTGTAGAAAGACCAACTCTTTCATTGATGAAACTTCAAAATTTAAATCAATAGTTCATAATGAGAAATAAAATCATATGGGACACCCTAAGGCTTCATTATTACATCATATGCTTGAATGCCACATAGAAGAACTGAGAATATTGAGAAAGAAGAAGAAGAATAGAAGGATTATATCTGTGGCTTGAACTATCTTCTGAGCTTCGAACTTGCTTGTTGAATTCTTTGGAACCTACATTAAAACTCAATGACAATGGTAGAATTACATCATCCTCATAGTAGAAGCATGGGGCACATCCCCCAGCTTGGGCTAGGGGAAAACCTCCCAAATCTAGAGTAGCACAATGCTCTCAGATGAATTCACAAACTAACAAAAGATGTGCTAGTGATGCACTATTATGATTTTACAGACCTCTTTGGATTGAAGGTCAAATTTACTCTTCATGTGGTTAAATTTCCTCAACTCATTCGCCCTCATGAGTGGATAGAAACTTGCCTTGCTTTCTAAGCTTTTCTTTTTTGCTTTTAGCCTACTTTGTTAGTTTTTCTTAATATCTGATTAGATTATCTAGGATCTTTATCTGAAAGAATAACTAGTACAACAAGATGCATAGATATAAAAGATACACGAGACACAAAGGTTTTCATCGAGGAAACCATAAAGGAGAAAACCCTGCAAACTTCTTCAGAATAGTAAGATGATCAAAAGCAGTAATGAGAAATATTCAACAACTATCTATCTTTCCTCCTCTGACTCTCTCTCTCTCTCTCTCTCTCTCTCTCATGCGCACTTGAGAGTGTGTGAGGTGTGTATAAATGAGGGAGAGTTCCTCCCTATTTATACCCTTTCAAGTCACTGACCAAATATAACATCCGAGCCTACATGTAATCTCACATGTGGCCCACTTCTTCTAGAGAGACAACAAGTACATATTACATGATGTTACACTGGGGACTATTTCCCCAACTTACAACGGAGGTTGTACTTCAAGGTCTAGACACAATTTAGACATCCCGTAAGGGGGTAACACACATCCCCAATGGGGTACAACAACATACAATGATAATATACCTCTGAATATCTTTCAAAGTTACAAATACATCAACAATCCCTCTTAACTAGGAAGGTATTCTCTCTCTACATAGTCATCAACACACCTCGTCAGGTCTTCATCACATATTCATCGTCACGGATTCATAGAGTCTTCATCATAGCTGCTGCCATCATATTCTTATAATTTGATCATCATACCATACTATCTATCATCATAAGTTTCTACAATGCCATACCTTTTTCATGGTGGATGTAGGCCTAGTCCTCTACCAGGTCTTCATCTCATCTCAAGCAAGCCTTTTTGTAGAATATTTCCAGGATCTTCTTCACATTTCCATGACAATATTGTGTGTATTCTACCTTCATCTCGTCGTATCCAGATCATCTCTTTTTTCTTGCACAAGCCAAAACAGCAAACAACCAAATCATCTACGGTTGACTCGCATTCTATTAAAGAACCACCTAGCTGCAACTCTTGTGCTTCGTGACCTCTCATCATGGGAAATTCATATATGTCATATATATGGTAGGACTAATTATGACCCAATAACCTGCTCCACCAGGACCTTTTTACGTTCTTTTGGTTAACCGCAAGGATTTACATATGAACAACCTACGTCTAGGATCTTTTCCATTCATATAACCTTCAGGACATATTACGCCAGAGTAACCTGCGTACCATGCCAGGGATCAGTATTTACACTCAGATAACCCATGGGAAATATTACATCTTAATAACTTGCGTACCATGCTAGGGATCATTATTTACGTTCAGATAACTTGTGTCATTTCCAACGTGAGATAATATGCTTTGTATCGAGACTGATTACATCTAAGGATAACCTGCAAGCTTTGCCAGGATGTTACATCCAAGGATAACTTGCAAGCTTTGCCAGGATGTTACATCCAAGAATAACCTATAGGAATGATTACGTTTGAGCAGCTTATGAACTTCGCCAGGATTTTACAATCAGACAACCTGTATTTCTTGCTATGTTAGAGCACATCACTCCCTCTTTTGATGGATCTCGATCTGGATCACACCAAGTCTTTCTTTGAAGTAGTTGAACTTCACTCTCACAAGAGGCTTGGTAAACACATCGGCTATCTGTTACTCTTTTGCCACGTAATGGAGCTTCACTACTCGTCTCTGCACCATATCCGTGATATAGTGGAACTTGATATTGATTTGCTTCGACTTGTCATGGAACACTGGGTTTTTTGTCAACTTCACGCAACTCTGATTGTTGTAGAAGATGCAAGTCACATCCAAATGGAGATCAAATTAGTCAGATAGTAGCTTTCATAGCCACACTGCCTCGCAACTATCCGAGCAAGTAGCTACATACTCTGCCTTAGTTGTACTCAGCACCACACATGATTGCTTCTTGTTGAACCAAGAGATCATGCAAGATCCCAAACTGAAGCAGCAACGAGAGGTGCTCTTCCTGTTAGTGGTGCTAACTTCCCAATCCGAATCAACATAACTATGTAGGTTGATCTTCTGATTTGCATCATATTTGAGCCCATAATCCATTGTACCTTTTAGGTACCTTAGAACATGCTTTACCGCTATCAGGTGAAGTTCACCACAAAGCATATGGCTGGTATCATATTCGTTAGATACATCACTGAGCCAATCAATTGACGATACATTGTGGAATCAACCTTCTCTAATGAAGCATCACTCATAAGCTTCAAGTTATATTCCATATGTGTGGCCATAGCCTTGTAGTCCAACATTTTGAATCTCTTCAGAATATCCACTGCATACTTCCCTTTCCCAAGGAAGATTCCATCTTCACTCTACCACACCTCCATACCTAAGAAGTAGTGCATCATACCTAGGTCTTTCATCTCGAACTCTGTAGCAAGTATCCTTCTTGTATCTGTAAAGAGTTCCTCATCGCCTGTTAGAAATAAATCATCGACATATAGCAGGAGTATCGTTGGTCTTCCGTCTTCCACCTTGTAGTAGAGGTTAGAATCTACTTTACTCTTGGTAAATTCCAAGCACATCAAGAATCTATCCATCCTATCGTACCATGTCCTCGGTGCTTGTTTCAATCCATAAAAGGCCTTCTTCAATTTGCACACATGGGTCTTCCTATCATGTGTCTCGAATCCAAGTGGTTGTTCCACGTACAATTCCTCTTCAACTACACCGTTCAAGAAAGTTTTCTTGACATCCATCTGGTGTACTTTCCATTTGATAACTGCTTCCAAAGCAAGTATGGTCCTTATGGAAGTGTACCACGCCAAGGGTGCAAATGTCTCTTCGTATTTCATGCCATATTTCTGTGATAATCCTCATGCTATGAATCTTTCCTAGTGGTTCTCGATGTTTCCATCTGCAACATGCTTGATCTTGTAGATCCACTTTGAAGTCATGACATACTTCTTCTTGGGCATCAGAACAACCTCACAGACATCATTCTTCATGATGGACTGATATTCCTCAATCATCGCATCCTTCCATTCTTTATTTTTTGTAGCCTCTTCATAGGTGGAGGTTATTTATCAATGATGTCACATAGCAAGGCCACATAGCTATTGTAGGGCTTTGACCTCTTTCTCTCTCTATGTATTCCTTTTGGAGCGCCATATCTTTCAGCTTCTTCTAAGAGATCCCGTACCCATGTTGGTTTCCTCTTATGGGATTCCATCTCAAGTAATGTCTCTACCAACTCTTGTGGTTCTTTCATGTCGTGATCTTTAGGGTCTTGTGGAATTGCTTCTTCGATTTCCATGTCTGGGAATCTCATCTCTTCAGGTTCCTCGACTTCCTGGATAGGAGTCCTCCTGGATCTAAAGTATGTCGAGTCTTCATCAAATTTTACATATCTACTGATGTCAGTATTCTTGAATCCTGGGAAGTATATTTGATAGGCCTTTTATGTATCATTGTATCCTACGAATACACCCTTCATCCTAGAAGGATCGAGCTTGGTCCTTTTCTCCTATCATGTATGTACACCGGGAAACCAAACATTATCAGATGGCTGACTTCAGGTTTCACTTCTGAGAAAACCTCTTTAGGAGTCTTGTTTTCAAGTACTCAATGAGGAGTATGGTTCTGTACATATACAAATGTTCTTGTTGCCTCCGCCCAAAGGTGCATAGGAATATCTTGGTCAAGCAACATTGATTTCGCTGCTCCCATTATGGTTCAGTTCTTTCGTTCCACAACCCCATTTTGCGGAGGATTGTATGGAATGATCAACTCCCTCTTAATCCCAGATTCTATGCAGAGTTCCTTGAATTCTTCTGAAGTGAACTCATCACCATTATCTTGCCATAGAATCTTAATATTCCTATCTATCTTTTCTCGACCAAGGCTTTATATTCCTTGAATTGACTGAAAACTTCACTTTTCTCTTTCAAGAAATATATCCAACTCTTACGTGAGAAATCATCTATAAAGGACACATAGTACACATACACACTTAATGAGCTAGAAGATATGGGTCCACATACATCGGAGTGTATTATCTCCAATATTCCTTTAGCCTTGCTCTCACTACTGGGAAATGTCTTCTTTTCATTCTTTCATTTTGCACATCCTTTGCAAATTCCCTCATGCTTTGCTTGAATCCCTGGCAATTTTGAAACTGCTTTGCTTACCATCGGTAGTTCTCTGTAGTGCACATGTGCAAGCCTTTTGTTCCACAGTTCATTTGGGTCAATTGACTCATGAACCAATGCTTGTTCAAGCTATCCCTTCAACTTGGCCATCGACAAATGCAATCCTAATTCCTTTTGTATCTAGTGCAGATATGGAGAGAATATTATTCTTTAATCTTGGAACATATAGCACATCCTTCATCTTTAAGTTTCTCCCAGAGTCAATCTTGTATGAAGCTTCACCACTCCCTTTTATGGGGTATTGATAATCATCCCCAAGTTTCACCTTGTGAGGTGACTCGTGTTCAGAAATATTGATGAACGATTCCTTGTATCTTTTCATGTGTTTGGAAGCTCCACTATCCACGAGCCAATCATTGCTTATATGTGTGATAGTGCCAATAAGTGATGATATTAGCACATACTCTTCATCCGAATCATTCTTCTCTTGTTTGAATATTTTGTTTGTTGGTTCATTATCTTCGGCAATATGAGCATGGCGTGTCCTTTTCTGGATGGGACAATCTCTTGCCAAGTGTCCCTTTTCATCAAAAGTGTAACATCGAACATTTGAAATATCTATTTTGGTATTCTTCGGTTTCTTGTATTTCTTCTTGTTGTGATGAAGGTTCTCCTTCTTCTCCTTCTTCTTGAAATTTTCCTGGTGTAGACTGTATGATCTTGATTGTCATTTTCTCCCATATTTTCTTCTCTTGTCACAAGTCTAGCTTCTTCTTGTGCACATTCTTCTCGAAGTCTACTAAAAGAGATCAACTTCCTTCTTACACAAATCCCTTGAATGAATGAGTCCCATGATCTAGGGAGACCTTTTAGGGTAGTCATTACAATTTCTCCTTCTTCAAAATTTTCTTCAATTTCTTCAAGTTGTTCATTGATTTGAGAAATCCTTGTGAAGTAGGATTCTATAGTATCGGAGTACTGTATCTTCACATTCTTCAGTTGTTTCCTCAAATTCATATCCCGATTGATGTTCTTTCCTTCCAACATCTTTTTCAAATCATCATATACTTCCTTCGGTGTCTTGAATATAGACACATGAGGGATGAGTTGATCCTTGAGAGAATCTGCAATGATTCTCTTAGCATTACCCATGCTTCTCTTATGAGCGGCCTTTGCATCATCTCCCTTTGGTTCTGGACCATCTCTAGAGATAAACTGATCCAAGTAATTTTCTTCAAGGATTATGGAGATCCCGTCCTTCCATGCTCAGAATTTATCAGCCCCTATGTTGGAGCAATAATCTACCTTAGTACCTTAATGATATACCTAGGAGACATAATCATTTTCCTTGTGCTTATGTTATATGGTCTACTTAGCTTATATTGATCAATATTGGTCAAATAGGTGATTTTGTCATTAAATCTAGTTGAGGCACTCTAGTTTGAACATTTTGACATTTCAGAGTATGCATTAATTGCAAACCACTTCCAGATTTGACTAGGCGTGCTAGTGTGTGTGAATGTGGCTTTTTGTGGTCTCCTTGGCATTTATTTTCCTCTCGAAGATTCCTCCACTCACCCATGCACTCTCCCATGCTTTCCTTCCCTCATTTATGAACTAGGCATGCTTCTTACCTATTCGCACATGTTCACACATGGATTCATGACAGTTTGGTTGGGTTTGGGAGCCTATTTGTCAACCTAAGGGGGTTTAGGAGTCAAATCCTAGTCTGTCACTTGGATGCATTCACATGGGCACCAGGGGCTCACGAATTGTCTCCAATGTACTATACATATGTATCATACATACCTACAAGGTGTGTTGTAATATAATGATTAGATATTAGCACCATTCACATGTGTTATTCCATCTATTCTAGTTAAGTTTGTTGTTCTCTTGCATATTTTGTCAAACACTTTGATGGTGAATATTGTTCTAGCTCCTAGATCTACTTGAGAAGAAATTATCACATGGTATCAGAGCTAGTTGGAGTTGAAAAACAAATCTAGTCAGTTTTGAGTTGTTGTTTAGGGAATATTTCCAGTTTATTTGTGTTTTTCATTGCAATTTCTTATAAAAAATTCATGGATTCGCAAGAAATTCCTCTCCTTTCCCCATTCAACTATTCTGAATGGAAGTCAAAGATGTGTGCATATCTCAAGAGGAAATGTCTCTATGATGTGTCCATTGGTGTTGTGAGAGAGCCATATATTAGAATTTGAATGCCATTTAGATCTTCAAGCAGATAATTCTAATAATGTTTGCAGTAAATGGAGAATGAAGATACAAACTAAACAAAACAAACCACAAGGAAACAGACAAGTATTGCTCAGGAATTTATAGTATCATTCACAATAATAATATTTGGTGTTACAATAGTTTACATAGGAAAAGAATTCGAATCAATTAAGGATGGATTCAAATCTATCCACTGGATGTGACTGTATCTAACCGAATCTCTAACTCATGGTGTCTCAATCAATATCGGAGTCCAAGATCAACTCCCAGATGTTCAACCAACTCAATCAATCAGTGAAAGCTAGTAAACTCAATGCAACTGAGTGTGGTATGTGGACAAAGGCACCTACTCCACATGCAGCCATGCATTATCCATGCAAGGCATGTGCTAGCTAACTGATTGTGAACTAACTGAAAGTAACTGGGGGCTAACTAAGACTAACTAGTACTAACTCCAACTAATTGAAGTAGATTGGTGTCGAGACTCCCAATGGCTCCTAAAATGTAGGGATTGGTCTAGGAGGCGCCCAAACTGATGCATGCACATGAAGTAAGTGGAAGTTAACCTCTAGCAGTGTTCCCCACACTCCAGTGACTGGTACATGTGGCCCCATTAGGCCAAGTGGACCCAATTGTACTAGTGGACCCAAATAATTAATTAGGGTTCCTTAGTTAGGCTAAATAATCTAATAGACATTTGACCAAGGGAGAATTACTAATCCTAACACCCCCCCTAAATCCTAAGTTGGACAGCTGTGGGCCCTGGTAACAATACCATAGGTCACCTGAATACAATATAAAATATAGTAAAAAATGATTCTTAATACAACCGAGGAAATAGGGGAAAACCTCATGGGAACCCCCCCCCCCCTCCAAATAAGCATAAATGCAAATTTTGAAAAAACTTGTGAAAATGTTTGCTGCTATTTGCAGCACTATGTAGTATCTTGGTTCTTCTATGCATGTGAACCTATGAATCCAAACAAATTCTTATGTCTGGAGGAATATTCCTCTTTGGAAGAAGAACAATGTGCTCAACTGAATAAAAAATATAAACAGCTGCACGGTGAAAACTTGACCCATGTAGAGTATCTGAAATCAACTGATGAGAGAGAAAAGGTTTTTGAGAATTAGAACCATGTGAGGAACATCCAAGAAATTGATATATTGCAGCCTTGAACAACAAACCATGAGTGGTAAAATCAGCCCCAAGTGTTAGGAGCAAGTGTCTAGGCAGGTGCAAAATGTCTTCCTCTTTACTAGTTTTGTGAGAGGATGAGCATGTGACCAAAGGTAGAGAAGCCCTGGGATTGTGGAGAGTGAATGCTTCAGCTCCATAATTTGATATAGCTTCAGCAATAACCAATAATTCAAAAAATATGATATCAGGAAACTCATAAGAGAGAAGTAACATCGAATCCTCAACAACAAAATTGAAGGAGATTTGCGGTGCTTGATTTGTCACACCAAAATTGATGAAACCAATTACAAGCAATACTGAAATCTATTTAATATTAAAACCTGAATCACATATTATCAGATAGGAAAATAAATCAGATCCAAATATATCCATGTCAGATCCAAAACTTTGCTCCACCGAGATGGTAGATGCACAATTTTCTCCTTCTTCAAAATTCTGATTTTTGGTGCATGCAATTCTGTAGGAATTTACTGGAAGCTCTAGATCAATGAGAGTGAATGGATCACTCTTATAATCTGATATTATTTCCAGAATATCCATGGTATTACTTATTTTCACTCCAGAAACATCATTATAGATAGAGAAATCAAATTCCTCTACCGTTTCTGAAACAGTCACCAATAAACTATGCACAAAATTTAACGAATTACTAGAGAATTTTTGCAAAGAATAGAAGGAGTGTTTTTCTTCACAAATAGAGATTCGAATGTATTTTTCTTGATCAGCTATGTGAGGAGGTGAGATATCAGGGATCCATAAACTTCTGGAGAAGGAGGAGAAGGAGTCACTTCAAGGAGACTTTCTGCCATTTGAATTGACTGTAGGGAAAAATCTGCGTCTTCTTCATCTTCAACAATTTGTTTTATTGTAGGAGAGGGAATGGAATCATCATGCTGGATTTTATCTGAACCTATATAAACATATGTGATTTTAGAGTCATATCCCATATGAATGCTAGGTCCTCCTGATAGAGGGAAGGTGATGAAGGATTCCCTGGAAGCAACCATGTGATTGGATTCTCCAGAATCTATCACATAAGCCTTTGACGGAGAGAGGATTGCATGCAAGAATATATCATCTTCTTGAGTATTCTCTTCATCATCTGACATTACTGCCCTTTGTATAAGGGAAATATTTTTCTTTACACATAGATCTTTCATCTGGTTGAGGGTCTTCTTCATCCACGAGTCTTTTGGATGAAAACCCCTCATACAGTAGGGACACTTTTTCTTTTTCTTCTTAGAGCCAGAGGCTCGTTCAGAAGTTTGTTGATTCTATGTAGGCTTTGAATCAATTGCTTTTGGCTCCTTCTTCTTTGATTTCCCCTTTGCTTGAGCTTTGGAAGATTCAGTAACTAGGAGAGATTGATCTTTGGAGGTCTTGACTCCCATTCGAATCAACTTGTCTTGCTCCTTGATTAAGGACTCGGAAAAATAATCTAATGAAGGAATTTTCCAATTAGGAAAGCTTTCTCGCTTGGAATGAAATATGGAAACAAATACAGAATACTCACAACCTAGTTTCCTGAATATGGAAAGGACATTCTGCTCATCCTTCTGCTCTATTCCGCATTATCTGCATTGAAGTACCAAAGACTTGAATTTAGTAAAGAATTGCTCAATAGTATTGAAACTACTGGGATGTAAAGATACGAACTCATTCTCCGGAATGTGTCCCCGAATATCATCTTGTTTGTTAAACAAGATATCAAGCTTCTCCCAGGATTCTTTGGGAGTCCTCAATCCTTCTAGGTGGAAGAGGAGAACTTTGTATATATAAGTACATAAGTACAACGGTTCAGAAACTTGTTCCTTTCAACTGGCTAATGAGGCTTAGGCTCCCATCCATGTATGATCCTATGGTAGCCATGCTTTACCAAGGCCAGCTGCATATCAAACCTCCAATCAAGATAATTGTAGTTGTGAGGATCTGTGGTTCAGGAGTTTGAGAACTCAAAATTGCTCTGGCTGAAATTACTGTAAAAAATTCACACAAGCTACGTAGCACCGGTCAATTTCACTGCAATAAGAGACTAAAACATATGAACGGTTAGAATCATGCTTTTCATGTCAACATGAACATGTTTTCAGGGTCCGTCACGCTGTCTCTGCTTCTCTTAATAAATCTAGATCTAGCAAATCATCATAGGGGACTTCTGTGGAAACCTAGCTGCTTCTAATGTTCGATGGGGAGAAACAAGCATGAAACCTGCCCGAGAAGGCTCTGATACCATATTAGAATTTGAATTCCATTTAGATCTTCAAGAATATAGTTCTAATAATGTTTGTAGTAAATGGAGAATGAATATACAAACTGAACAAAACAAACCACACAGGAAATAGACAAGTATTGCTCAGGAATTTACAGTATCATTCACACTAATAATATCCGGTGTTACAATAGTTTACATAGGAAAATAATTCGAATCAATTAGGGATGGATTCAAATCTATCCACTGGATGTGACTGTATCTAACTGAATCTCTAACTCATGGTGTCTGAATCAATATTGTAGTCCAAAATCAACTCCCAGATGTCCAACCAACTCAATCAATCAGTGACAACTAGTTAACTCAGTGCAACTGAGTGTGGTAGGTGGGAAAAGGTGCCTACTCCACATGCATCCATGCATTATCCATGCAAGGCATGCGCTAGCTAATTTATTGTGAACTAACTAAAAGTAACTGGGGGCTAACTAAGACTAACTAGTACTAACTCCAACTAACTGAAGTAGGTTGGTGTCGGGACTCCCAGTTGCTCCTAAAATGTAGGGATTGGTCTAGGAGGCGCCCAAAATTATGCATGCACATGAAATAAGTGGCAGTTAACCTCTAGAAGTGTTCCCCACACTCCAGTGGCTGGTACACGTGGCCTCATTAGGCCAAGTGGACCCAATTGTACTAGTGGACCCAAATAATTAATTAAGGTTCCTAAGTTAGGCTAATTAATCTAATAGACATTTGACCAAGGGAGGATTAATAATCCTAACACCATAGTCCTGTCAAGAGAAGTGTGATTGGCTTGATGACAATGATATATCATATGGAACTATGTGTCTCACTATACCTCCTACCATGCGCTATCTCCTTGATTTTTCTAAGTACCCATTCGAACTTTTGAGAAATCTAGATGAAGCTCTTGGAATGCAACAAGAATATGTGAGCTATATGGAGAGCAAGCAAATGGGCACCTCCTTATGTGTTCTTCCTCCTATGATCTTGGCCTCATGCATTTATCAATAATTTGTTCAAAATGAAGAAGAAGAAGTAGCCAGAGATTTAGCAAATGATCCAACTCAAGTTTCTTCCTTTATGGCTTCCTCTCCTTGTGAAGAAGCTATTTTTCGTGAAGATAGCATACGAGTTGTTTCCATCACTACTTCTAAAGAGTTATTTATCCATTATATTCCCTTCTCCTCTACGTATTATGTTACAAATAGTGAATATGTATTGCTAGTTGATGTTCATAGTGAGCCTTCTCTAGAAGATGGGTTTTCTTCACATGAGAGTATTGGTTCGAAAGATGGAGAGGTTTGGATGTCAAGTGAAGATCTCTCATTGATTCATGCTCTTTTTCCCATGTATTCTTCCACCATGACTAGTAGATTTCCTTCAAGTTCATATGAATATGGAGAATCCTTTTCCATCACAATGGCACACCTTCTTGGAGATGATTACAACATTCCTTCAAGGTTGATGCTTCAAGATCCTTATGACTCGCTTGGGGTCACCTATTCTCAAGAAATTCAAGTCTATTTTGGGCATGGCATCCTATTTGGTTCGAGGTTAATTTCTAAAGAGAACCATTCACTCTCCCATCAGTGCATTTCAGTTGTTCTACATGGTCTGAGGATTCATCATGCAATTGTTACTGAGTTGGTTGAGCACATTCCACTTCTTCCCAAGAAGAATATTCCTCCATACATACTCATCTAGTTTGGATTGTATACATAATTCGGTTTCTTTGTCATATCCATTTTTCAGGGGAGGTTTTGTCCCATGAGGTTTTCCTCTTTACCTCTGTTACATGGATCAATAAAATTTTGTTGTAAAAGGTGACTTGTGCCTTAGTTTCCAACGCCTTAGTAAATCATGTGGTGTACTAATTTAGGATTAAGGGGGGGCGTTGGAGCAATAATATGTCTTAGTACCTTAATGATCTACCTAGAAGACATAATCATTTTCCTTGTACTTATGTTCTATGGTCTAACTTAGGTTATACTGATCAATACTAGTCAAATAGGTGATTCTGTCTCATTAAATGTAGTTGAGGCGCTCTAGTTTGAACATCCTGACATTTCATGCTATGCATTAATTGCAAACCACTTCCAGCTTTGACTAGGGGTGCTAGTGTGTGTGAATGTGGCTTTTTGTGGTCTCCTTGGCATTTATTTGCCTCCTAGAGATTCCTCCACTCACCCATGTGCTCTCCCATGCTTTACTTCCCTCATTTATGAACCAAGCATGATTCTTACCTATTCACACATGTTCACACATGGATTCATGACAGTTTGGTTAGGTTTGGGAGCCTATTGGTCAACCTAGGGGGGTTTAGGGGTGTAACACCCTGGTTTTGACCCCGTTTGCGTAAATGTATGTGATGTATATATTGTAATGAATCGTGATGTGGAGCTAAAGGCAAAATCCCCACCATTGATTTGGTTGTGCTATGTGTCGGCGTTTGGAATTGTTGCCGATAGTATATCGTGATATATGGCACATATTAGTTTGGCATCATGTAATTGTGCATTTTAATTAAATGAATCCCAACCAGCTATGTCACTGCAACTATATTGAAAAGGGAATGATTTTCCTAAGAATAAGGGGGGGGGATGTTAAATCTTGAGCCTGTGGGAAAAGCCGTGTGTCAGCCACCCATTTAAGAACCCTGATGTTAGTTGAGGGCAGTTATTTGCTGGGTAGTGGTGGGTGGCAGGCTTGCCCCCACGCACACTCCATCAGCTGGGTTGTCCATTCACATGGGCAAGGAAAACAATAGGGGATGCTTCCACTCTCCCATTCTCTCCATCGTTCTCTTGACCTTCTCACGCACAGGCTTCTGCGTCATTTTACCCAGGCAGGGAGTTGAGGAGCCGGTTTTTTCCACTATCACCCATGATTTTCCTGTGCAAGGCCATTTACGTTCGGGAGGCGGTCTATATGGGTGTTTTTCCATATCGATTTTGGGGTGTGCATGTTCTCCTTACAGATTTGTGATCTGTGTACATGTTTTCCCCTGTCCAAGAATAAGAATCGTACTTTCTCTCCCGTTTTGGGAATGTGTAATGTTCCCGTCACTTTATTGTGAAATGGGGCTGTTGTTCTATCCCTGATTGGTCATTGCTATTGTTTTCCACACATTTTTCATTGCTATGGAACCAGTTACGTTTTGGCCACAATAGGGCCAAGAATGACCTAGGGTTCGATTTTCTCCCCTGTCCAAGCTGTGAATAGCTTGTTTGCTGCATGTATGCAGTGGTTGGTCTTCAAAATATTTTTGGAGTGGGGATGAGGGCTTGTTTTGCTTGACAAACCTGGTGTGTTTGGGAACCACACAGATAGAGCTAGGGGGATAGATTTATTCTCCACAACCCCTGAATAGCACTGGAAGGGAGGTCAGGGCCTGAGAGACTATGTAGCAGAGAAGGGACTGATTTCCTTATGTTGTGTGTGTGTGGGTGCTTTAGAAGCCATGCTGGTTCTAGTGTAGGTGTCCTTAGCTCTGCAATGAGCTCACTAGCTTAGCAATTAGCCTTTCCCAGCTCCTTGATGGCCTGATAAACCCAACTGTGTTGGATTGGTTGATCTGTTGTTTTGTGTATCCTTGGCTATGTGTAATCCTGCTTGTTCCTTATTCCTTGGGGAATCATGCCCAGCTCGAGGGTGGCAGTGCTGCTGAGAGATTAAGGAGCATGATAGCCTATGGTTGGGTGGAACGTTGCAGCGACGTATCTGGTTGCGAGATGAGTTCTTTATACGATAAGTATTCTTGACCATTTCATCTCTGCATTTATATTTATTGTTTAATGAATGATGATGAACATGTTGAATGCTAGAATGAAGGTATGTTTTCTTCCACTGTATGATAAATAATTATGTATCTGTGCATGTTCTAGTTCAAAGCACTTTATTCAATTTTTAGGCATGTTCATGTTCATGGGGCTTTTAGCCTGGATGTTTAATGGTTCGGTAGCGTCTTCTTCGCCAGTCAGAGGGTCAGGGACATTACAGAGTGGTATCAGAGCCATTATTGCAGCATTGGGCCTTAGAGGGCCATGAGAAACTAGTTAGCAGAGGCAGGCTGCCTTCTGCCCAGGATAAATCAGAAGAAAATTGGTGAATGACAGGAAAATTCACAAAAATTTTCTAAGTGTCGAGCTCGTCGGATCATTGGAGGACTTAGTGGGAAGCTCCTCCGATACAGTGAATAACCTAGTCGAAAGGTCACTCGACGAGGGATAGGTGGAAAGAATTTCATGAAATTTTTCTAAGTGCCAAGACTGTCAGCTCATCGGAGAACTTAGTATGAAGCTTCTCCGATGCATCGGTCAGCCTAGACAGAAGTCTACCCGACGAAAACTGGCGGGAGAGAAATTTCAGAATTTGTCGAAGTTTGGAAGTTGTCGGCGGTCGACAGAAGATAGACAATGGAATTGCTGATATGTCAGCTCCGTATAGCTAAAGATCGCCGAAAATTCGGCGCAGTTAGAAGGAAAGACGTCGGATACTACCGTCAGAGAAAAATAGAAGATTGAACCACCGATACATCGACGAAGTTTAGTTGATTGATCGGCAAAGAATAGTTGACGAGACCGCTGAAACGTCGAAGACAGTTAGTCAAGGAAGTAGCCGACATGATGTTATAGCGGATTTCACCACACTAGGTGAATCACACATTGTATGGCCTTCCCCTGTCCCGCTGTAGACTCATTAGCCCCTATGGACCACTTTTTGTCTTTTGATGTATCCTTGACCATCCCTAAAAACATAAGAAAAATGATATACACGGCCTTTTCCCTGATAACCATGTACATACGCGGATATTCCCTCTATAGTCACATACATCGGGATGTGTGCATAATCCAAAACCTTTTGGAGCATTCCTTGACTTGGATCTGACTCATATGACTCCTGGCCTTCCATATGCCTTGAGATCGCACGGATTCAACCTTTCAGTATCCATTTGAAAAGCTATATAAGGAACCCATTGAGACATTGAAAGCATAAGAGAGAATTGAGAGTAACGAAACTATAGTCCATTGTTGCCAGAACTTATGCTTGAGTCTGCATCCCTTTGTCCCTTGGAGCATTGTTGTGTTCTTCCCAAGCTTGCATTTTGCTAGTAAGCTTGCTATCGAAGTGATGGAGGATTGAGGTGGTGGAGGCCCAAGTGGGGGATTCAGTTTCTCCGGTTCGCATACGTGCCGTCAGAGGTTGTCACTTGTAATCTCTGATTCATATTAATAGAAATATCTTTTCCTGTCCAGTAATGTGTATTTGAATGAATATTGTATCCATTGGAATCTGTCAAATGCTTTTACATTATTGATGATATATGCTAGAATAGATCTAACACCATGAAGTATAGTATGCTTGTATTGTTTACTTGTTGTTGAGGACATGCTATAACAATTCAAGCTGAAGATTGGAAAGCTCAACGAGGATCTACTTCAACCGTCCGGAATAAGGTACGAGGTTCGATCCTTTAGTGTTAGATGTTTTTATTTCTATTGCATATTGGGAAAGATTGATTTCTGGAGTCTAGTTGTCTATTGTGGTACCCCAAGCCATAGGAATTTCTCTCCGTAACAGAATTGGCGACTCCGCTGGGGAGTTCCTAGTAATTGTCCTTTGGGGGTTGATTTCTTGGCATTCAATGTATTTGAATTGCTCTCTCTCTCTTGTTTCTGTGTCGGGTATGGGGGCATGTATGCCTGGTAGAGCCTGATTGGTGTGAATTTAGTCTCAGCCTGTTTGTTTACCTTGAATTTGTGCATCTTTTTCTTCCTGTACGTGGGTTTGTCACTTACAGTCGCGTATACACACGGTTTCCCCTGGGATTTTCGCGTATACACGCGGGTTCACTGTGCACAGTCGCGTATACCCTGGTTTTTACCTTTTTGTGGAAGATAGTGGATTGCTGGGTGAATGCTGTTAGTTGCTGAGTCTCCTTTGGCACTGCCTGAGTCTGTTAATACCTTTGTTTTTGACCAAAAACGTTTTTTGAGCCTAAATTTTTTCTTTTAGGAAAGTTCTTGTCATGGCATCTTTGATTTTTTGTTTGAGATTAGTGCATTAGAGTCCTTTTTGCCTTAGTGCTTTGCTGGAATGCTGTTTATGTGTGCTTGCAAAT
>LPNX010925904.1:300956-311325 GCA_001517045.1 Pseudotsuga menziesii | reverse complement strand
TGCGACTGTCCGCCTGAGCGTTGATTATATTGAGGTGACCTTAGTGACCTTACCTAGGATATCGAGGGGGTATGTGTAGAGGTTATTCTGCATGTGTCCCCGCCAGGTTGGGGTCGGACAGCACAGTCACTTTACGCGTTGAAGCTGAGGGCCATAATAATTGATTTCGAACCTCCGCTTGTGGTGACAAGGGCCTCTCAAGCCTCTCCTAGGCGAGACATACCGGCCACATTCGGGAGCTCACTTATCCAGCCCTTGTTTGCTTGCTTTTGGCTTTAGATTTTATAGTGATTGCTCTGTGCACGCTAGTTGGCCTAGGGTTGACGTAAATAGAGAGTCTTTTCTTTTTGTTGAGTCATTGTGGATTCGGGTATGGTTCCGCGCCATTCTCGTCGTTTAGCAGGACTTCCGCCTTCTACTTCTCCTCCTCCTTTGGGAGAGGGACCTAGACAGTCCAGGCAGACCATGTCACACATTGATTCACACACCATGGGAGATCATTCAGAGGATACATCTGAGCCACCTCCTCCCATTCGCGTTGGCGATGGGGAATTCACGCCTACTTATGACCCTTCACCCGACCTAACTGAGTTAGGACCTGTGATTTCGGAGATAGGAACCATGCATGATAGACCTAGTCACTCTAGGGTTGACCCCTCGTTGACACATTACCGGTATGGAATGCTGGAAGGCGCCAAGACTCACTTTGAACCTGCTTCTACTAGCTATGGTAGTTATGCCATGACTGGTTTTCCTATGCACGATTTGACATTTCATGTTGAATCCGATTTTGAGCCTAGCACTATGCCTGGGGGAAATCCCATGCCTTACCTTGCGGAGAGGTTTGGGAGTACTAGTCACATTGCACCTTCCATCCCAGTGGTGGAAGCTCCATCTTATATACCTCCTAGGTCTAGAGTTAGTGATCCGATAGGGATACCAGGTTCTAGACGAGTGACGATAGGCACTAGTACATTTCTTCTTACAGATATTCCTTCGTCCTCGCTTCCGAGTTCTTCAAATGTAAACCCTCCACCTTACTCACGTGGTCCTTCGAGTCAACACGTAGCTACGAGTCAGATCCGTACTGCGATTACTAGACCAATTGTGTCTCAAGCCTACATACCACCCATGGTTTTAGGAGGCTATGTTCATGTTCCTAGAGGTCAGATTGCTACTTCCTCGACATATATCCCTACTTCCGGTATGTATATTCCTACTTCTGGAATGTATATCCCTACCTATGGAATGTCTCATGGGGCATCGTAAGCGGTGACCTATGGACCCTATTATGGGGCGCAGTATGGACAGGTCTCTTCACCTTACGGAGGCGGGTATTCACAACCTGCTTACTCTCCTAACTATGGCTTTGTAGCTCCTACTAGTCAAGGTCCACCTCATTATGGTACTTCCACGCCACCCTATATGGGTCATATAGGAGGAGGTCACTATGGCCAAGGTCATGGTGGTAATCAATCCTATATGAACCAGGGAGCGGTCCCTAGACTTCATCATCCTAGGCTCCCTTTCCTCGCGACACTCAATTTACCTGACTTATCGAGACTTATGAATGATCCTGTGGCTCATGACCCGGCTTGGCCGGCTGCCCCTACCAAGCTTCCTTCGGACATACCTAAGTTCAAAGGAAAACCAGGAGAGGATCTGAGTGAACACGTTACGACATTCCACCTATGGTTCTCTTCCAATTCATTGCATTAGGACTCAGTCTGTTTGAGACTATTTCAACGCACCCTTACAGGGCCTGTGGCAAAATGGTATATAGAGTTACCTAGGGGTGCCTTTACTTTGTTCGACGATCTTGCGATGACTTTCCTTAATCACTTCCAGCTACCAGTGCGATATGATGTCGGTACTGAACTCTTGTCGACATTTCAGCAAGATAAAGCCACCCATATTTCTGATCATATTCAGGAGTGGCGTAGACGGAAGAGATTAATTAAAGCCTTTATACCGCCGGAGTTCCTCCTTGAGTGGTTCCTCAAATATTTATTGCCATAGATCACGAAGGATGTTTCCACATCCAGAGTGTAGAATGAGGAACAAGCCATCTTTAGGGTGCAGGAACTAGACTTTATCTATGCTCAGTCTGGTTTGTTATATGAGATTATACCTAATGCTCCTCGTTTTAGTTTCGATCCCAAGGTCAAACCTAGACCACATGTCGACGACATTGTGGGTAGTACAAGTAAGAAACCTGCAGGTTCGGTTGTGAAACAAGTTGCTCAGTTGTCTATCAACCAATCTGCCTCGGGACAAGCTACGGCTTCGTCTCAGCCTGCTCAAACGGCGAATGTACTTGCTGTGCAATCGTCCGACCAGAAGGGTAACCAGCAACCCGGACGGAATAGAAGAAAGGGTAAAAACAATAATAATAAGAAGGGTGGGAATAAGAATGAGAATGCCAATAATAATGACAAGAACAATAAAAATTCTTGGGGGGACAAGCAGAATAAGCGTAAGGTTAAGTTTCCTTGCAAGATTTGTAAGGACGATCACCTCACTTACTTGTGCCCTAGAATGGATAAAGCTTCGAAGTTCATAGCACAGGGCCCAGCTGTGTTAATGAACCCTTTACCGCATAACCAAAATATGAACTCGAAGTCCCATGATCAATCTAGTGATGAAGATCCACCTAAAACTAGTGGTCGTGGGTGCATTAATATGGTCCGTGCCGTGAAAGTTGTGACGCGTGCGAAAGATTATTCTTCGTCACAACCCAACCCAGGCAAAGAACCTGATCCACCAGGAACCCCTTTGCGCATTGAGAAACCTGTGGATAAACCTGAGGCTGCACCTCGCATTCCTAAGGGGGTACTTAAGCGTTCGGGTCATAACCCAAATGCCCGAGCCGCCCAGAATTATTCAGTTTTCGAGGACTTGGGCCATACTCCTTGTGCGATGTCTGTATTGGAAGTGCTTCAGAGTTGTCCGTCGCAAAGGAAGGCTTTGCTTTCCGCTCTTGGTGTGAATGGTGATGATTCTTCCTCAGTGATCAAATTTGAAACCGCAGGACATCATCCTCACTTGCCCTACTATGTGTTCCTTTTGGTGCATGTAGAATGTCTTAATATGATCGTCAAGCGCACTGTGATTGACGAGGGCGCTGTTGCTTCTGTGATGTCTTTGTCTTGTTGGAGGGGTCTTGGTTCTCCTGAGTTGTCAAAATCTACGACCATGTTAACTTCTTTTGATGGGAGATCGTTTAGGCTGCACGGTATCCTTCCTTCTCTTAAAGTCCGTTTGGGAGGGAAGACCGTTGCAATAGAGGTCGAGGTGGTTGATGCGCCCCTTGACTACAATCTCTTATTGGGAAGGAACTGGACGTATAGTATGCAAGCCGTTGCGTCTTCCATGTTTCGTGTTGTATGCTTTCCTCATAATGGGAAGATCGTAACGATTGGTCAGATGGAATTCAAGAATCCGTCTGTTAGTGCATCTTCGGAAGCTTCAGTTCTGAAAGTTGAACATTCCCAGCCGGCAACTGGGAGTGTGGGTGTAGGTATGTATCCGTCCCTCATGGGAACCTTTAGTTGTCCTGCACCCGTCCTCATGATAGGATCTAGTTTCGATGGTGCTTCGACGTCTACGAGATCAGTGCCTTTTCGCACAAGTCATATGGGAGATCCTTGGATTATTCCTTCATCGAGTCCTTCGAGTGAGGCCATTGAGATGCGTGTGCCATTGCCTGCAGTCATGATTGCTTACCAAGCTAATCTCCAGTCTGCTGCAGAGCCTTGTTCTTCCTCTTCATGGACAGAGGAGGAAGACCCCTATGTGCTGCCGGCATGGGCAGTACAGTCTTCTCATGCCCATGACTGCCTTGATACGGTTTTCCCTTCAGATGAAGCGATTATCGAGGCTATGTCAGGAGTTGAGCCACCATGGGAGGAAATTCATCATAGATCATATTTCCTTCCAGAGCTTGACCTTTTGGAGCATGAGGATTACAGGGAGATTCTTAGACAGAAAGTTGGTAGACCCATGATTCCATTAAGCTCTCCTGGTCAGATGGCTGATGGAAACATGGCAAACATATCGTCAACTATTCCTATCAACATTTCTCACAACCCTGGTACAATTGAGAATGTCTACATTGGGGCGGATTGTTCCCAAGATGAGATTCGCGAGTATACCAAGCTGTTAAAGGAATTCTGTGATGTTTTTTCTTGGTCTTACGATGAGATGCCAGGGATTGACCCTCGGATTGTCGAACACGAGATTAAGACTTACCCCAACGCTAAGCTTGTTTCGATAGCATTTACGTGCGGTAAATCCTAGGAAAGCACCCGCCATAAAGGCAAAGATAGAGAAGCTATTGAAAGCTAGTTTCATCTATCCCGTTCCCTTGACGGAGTGGGTTTCAAACCTCGTTCCGGTGGATAAGAAACAGGGAGCGATCCCTATATGCACTGATTTCCGTGATTTAAATCGTGCCTGTCCTAAGGATAACTTTACCACACTATTTATAGATCAGATTTTGGATGAGCGTGCGGGTAGCGAGGTGTTCTCCTTTATGGACGGCTTTTCCGGATATAATCAGATCCAAATTAAACCCGAGGACCAACATAAGACCACATTTATTTGTCCTTGGGGAACATTTGCGTATCAGAAAATGCCTTTCGTCCTTAAAAACGCCGGAGCTATGTTTCAGCAGGTGATGACCTTGATTTTCCACGATCTCAAGTCCATTATCGAAGTATTTTTGGATGACCTCGCTGCTCATTCTCGCGTGAGGATGCGTCATTCTTATCACTTGAGATTGGTGTTTGAGAGATGCTGGCACTATGCTGTTAGATTAAACCCTCATAAGTGCATCTTTTGCGTGAAATTAGGTCGGTTGTTAGGATTTATCGTTTTGAAAGAGGGTATAAGAGTCGACCCTTTGAAGGTTGAGGCAATACTTCAGTTGTCTCCCCCCCGAAATATTCGTCATCTTCAGTGTTTGCAAGGCATGGCAAACTTCCTATGAAGATTTGTTGTCAATTTTGCCAATTTGACTAGAGGTTTCATGCGTCTCCTGAAGAAGGATACTCCCTTTGAATGGGATGAGCGAGCCCAGGAGTCCTTCGATGCACTTAAGCGAGCCCTAGCATCGGCCCCGGTGATTAGTCCTCCGGATTATAGCCGTGATTTCCTATTATATGTGGTCGCGTCTTTAGAGACGATTGGGATGGTTTTGGTTCAGGAGGATGAGGATCTCCAGGAGCATGTCATATATTATCTGAGCTGAAACCTTATTGACGCAGAGATTCGGTATTCTCATGTTGAGAAGCTTGCCTTAGCTACCGTACATGCGGTGCAGTGTTTGAGACATTATATTCTCCTTCGCTAGACCTTGGTTGTTTCCCATGTCAATCCATTTCAATTCGTCCTCACACGTAGGATGATTGGGGGGAAATATAATAAATGGATTGTCATCCTGCAAGAGTTTGATCTCGAATTTGTTTCGGCAAAATTGAAGAAATATTTAATCTTTGCAGAGCTCATATCGGATTTTCCGAGCGAGGTTGAGGAGTCGGTATGTGAAGATACGTTCGTTGATGAACATATTTTCTTAATATCAACGGCTAACCCATGGTACGGAGATATCATAGTATATTTGCAAACACAGAAGACCCCTACTCACCTCTCGCGAGATGAGCGACGTCAATTACGTCACGTTTCCAAGAACTACCTCATAGTGGACAATACTTTGTACCACTATGGAGTAGATTCCCTTTTACGACGTTGCTTAACTCATGATGAGGCTGAGGTAGTGCTTAATGATTGCCACGGAGGGGCGTGTGGTGGTCATTTATCTGGGCTTTCTACAGCTCAAAATATTTTGAGAGCAGGATATTTCTGGCCGTCGATCTTCAAGGATTGTATTGAAGCGGTCAAGAGGTGCCACCCTTGCTAGGTGTTCGCACATAACATGCACTCGAAGCCTGCCCCGTTACACCCTATTATCACCGTCGATCCCTTCACCAAATGGGGGCTCGATTTTATGGATTTCAACCCAGCTTCGGCTGGGGGGCACCATCATATCATAGTGGCTGTCGATTACTTCACGAAATGGGCTGAGGCAATGCCTATAGTAAAATCCGACGGTGAGACATCCGCGCACTTCGTATTCAACCAAATCATTTCTAGGTTCGGGATTTCGAGAGAGCTTGTCACTGACCATGGCTCGCACTTTCAGAACTGTATGATGGAAGAGTTGGCATCCAAGTTAGGATATAAGCAAGAGCACTCCTCTTCTTACTATCCTCAAGCGAATGGACAGGTTGAAGCAGTGAATAAATCACTTAAGTCCATTCTCCAACGAACCATCGCACAAAGCAAGACGAATTGGCATACTATGTTGTACCCTGCTTTGTGGGCATATCGAACTGCGGTAAAGACTGCCACTGGTTTTTCTCCATATCAGCTTGTGCATGGAGTGGAGTCGATATTGCCGGTTGAATGCAAGATTCCTTCATTGAAGTTAGTTTTGGAACTCTTACCAGACACTTCGCCTTTGGAGGAGCGTTTGGTTCACCTTGAGCAACTCGATGAGAAGCGTAGAGATGCCTTGGTGACTCTAGAGGTTAATAAGCGTCGCGTAAAGGCCCAGTATGATAAGTCTGTCCGTCCGAGAGTGTTTAGTGAAGGAGACTTGGTCCTTTTGTGGGATCAATCGAAAGAACCCTTGGGGGTAGGGAAGTTCAATCCTATGTGGCGTGGTTCTTACATGGTCAAGCATGTATTAGAGAAGGGTGCCTACGAGTTAGTGGATTACGAAGGGACAGCCTTGGCAGAGCCTAGAAATGGGCTCTATCTTAAAAAATACTATGCATGATCTTTAGCCAAGGTTTTTTCTTGTATATTATTGTACAGCTTTTTTGCATAGTTAGGTCTTGTTTATCGTGATCGGGTTTGTGATTAGTTTCCATTTCTTGTGGCAGATGTCAATGGAATCTTCCACCTACATAGGATTCGTGGATGGTGCAAGCCGTCACACTCAACACTCAGCCTCAGCTGCTTGGGTGATTTATACTCCTATGGGTCATGTACTGTCTTCAGGAGGTGTATGTCTACGGCCATCTTCCAACAATGTTGCTGAATATAGTGCCGTTATCGAGCTTATACGGGATGCCATTTCGCATGGTGTTCTCTCTCTTGAGGTACGTCTTGATTCAGAGTTAGTAGTGTCATAGCTCAATGGTTTGTACCATGTTCGAGATTCGACGTTATTGAGAAGATTCTTACGTGTGAGATTGTTAGAACGACAGTTTGAGAATATAACATATATACACATTCCAAGGAATTATAAT
Organism: Pseudotsuga menziesii; assembly: GCA_001517045.1. Lineage (NCBI taxonomy): Eukaryota > Viridiplantae > Streptophyta > Pinopsida > Pinales > Pinaceae > Pseudotsuga > Pseudotsuga menziesii. Next base: position 304,009 of record LPNX010925904.1, on the reverse strand, counting down.
CAAATTGCTGACTCATATGCTAACTATGTGTTAGATTGGCATTTGTTTCATTCATCATAAATTAATCATAAACACAATTTTTACACATGTAAATAAATAAACCGATCACCATAAAACTTTTTTATATATCAAAAATGTGGTAATACATAGTGTCATAATACAAAATTGGGGCTTTGAAAGCCACCATCATATACATAGTAGTACGAAATAGATACACTCCCAGGTGTCTAGTCCTGTGGAGGTGGATGAGGGTTGTGATCATGATATGTCACCACGAATCTAGCTAGCCACCGGAATAAACGCACCCATGCGCGTGGTACACCCACCACCTATCTCTGCATAGCCTCAGGCAAGTCCTCGACTTGCGCCATGGGAATCCTGTGAGTCAGTCGCATGAAGTTGGTATGGATGCTTTGGAGCGTTCGCTCTGCATCCACACTGGTGATATCGTCTCCTCTTCCCCTCTGTCTATGACGTGGGAAGCCCTCTGGTCGCCGTGGTCCCACATCTGCACATGAATGGTAGATGTCATTATGTATTGTCACCCAAAACCATGTCTTTTTGATTCCATTAATCAAGAAAATACGAAAAAATTAAATAATTCAAAAATTTTAAAAAGAGTAAGGGTCGAGATTCGTTACCTATGTCTCCATATGCTAATCCTGGTGGTAATGGCATGTCCGGATCCCCCCGAAAATCTATCCCTGCATAAGGGTAGTCCTCTATGGCAACAATTTGTCGTCGCCACCATGGAAAAAAGTTTGCTGGATAAGGGTTGGCCACCCTACCACCCCCCAGTCTGGGCATCGCATCTGCCCAACGTCGTTGGGCCGGATCTCGAACCCCGTGGAGAGGAACATCCACTCTAGGGCTCAATCCTGGAACACACTCGAAGAAAAACGTGCTCAAGATACGACTGAACCCGAAGTTCCGTATCCTACCTGCCTTGCACTCACTGAGCTGATGTTTCATGTTGCTCAGCAGTGAAGTGCTCCAGTCATAGATGGTCTGTGTCATGCACTCCACCACATAGAACATCAGTGGCCGAGAGGCCTGATGGAGCGATGCTAAGCCTGCTATCCTGCCCAGCGTCAGTAGTATGGCCTTTACTCCCAGTACCTGTATAGCGTTGGTGGGAACTTGGCTCCCCACCTTCTCCGTCTCTGGGTAGCAGTACACAGCTATGTACTCATCGATAGTCAGCCCATGACCTAGCCCTCCTCGGGCATGAAGGTTCACCATCTCACCTCGCCGTGATAGACCTGTGATAAAGTAGATATCCTCCACCTCAATGGTGAGGGACATGCCGTCTAGCCAGAAGGACTCTGAGTCTGGATCCCAATAGTCTACCAGCATCTGTAGTAGCCTTGGTTTGGCCCTCAAGCCACCTAGGCACCAAAACTTGTAGAGTCCACATCTTCTTAGAGCTTCTTGAGCCATTCTGTCAGCCCTTACTGCTTCCTCTACGTCACCATGCTCGCATTCTTGCCACTCTAGCACCATCCTGCATGAGAAATTGACCAAAATTTCCATTAGATTCATGTAAATCCTTATGCGCGGCGTCATACGCGGCTGTTTTGAAAACAACCACGTATGTACGCGGTTTCTGGTCCCTTTTCCACGTATAGCCAGCCCTATATGCGGAAAAAGCCTCGATACCCATGTGGGCTGCAGCGCTCATGTAAGATTGGCCTTTAAAAACTCATTTGACCATGAAAACTTGTAAAAATTATATTGAAATGCAAGCAGAGAACATGAGTAAATACCTGGAAGAGACAGTTGTGAATTCCGCCGGCTGGATCTCCTGGAATTTGCAGTTGAAAATCAGAGCTCCAATGGGTAAAAGTTTCAAATGATTTATATTGTTTACTATTTATAGAAAAAAATTCAAATATTTGAAAATTTTTACCCCCTTTCCTATAGTTTTGACCGTTTCTAACCTTTTTGGACCGTTTCTGACCTAATTTGTGATGTAGAAGACCGTTTTCAGCGTCGTTTCAGCCTTTGGATTGACCCGTTCGTATTGATCTCAGGTATAACATCTATATTGGCATATAGGTTAGGTTCACCACCGTTTTCATTTTGCATGACCTTATGACCATGTCACTATATCCTTAGGTATGAACCCACTCTATTATGTCACAGAACCTTCTTTCTGCTATAGAAGTGCCATGATATGAGTGGTAGAGCCTCACCTTACATGGGTACCCTAGTTAGCGCCTTATTTGCATTTGGTGCCCATGTCGATGTTTCCCCCTTTAGGGTGTGGGAGTCCATTGTATAGTATTGCCATGACATTTAGCAAGAGCCTCATACTCCTCTTGATCTTATGCTGGCCTGTTCCCCCCCGGACTCCCCTTATGTCAAGTTGTGAATGCATTATCATGAGCTTTTCCTGTCTTATTGAGCTTTATGCCGGCTCCCCTGACATTGCGTTTCATCCATATAGCCCGAGCTTGTCTCATGTCTAGCCATGCAGAGCCTTTCTTTATATCTTTTGCAGCTTGATTCCCTTTGTACCAAGAGGGGATTTTCCCCTGAGTGTCGATATCCTACAAATGTATCCTTGCATTGAGCATAGGTATGTTCCACTGCTTGGAACTAGTTTGTTTTCCCTCATGACACTCGTCTCCTCCTAGTTTGTAACTATAAAACTAGTTTATTCTTTTTTCAAGCTTTTCAAATAACTGAAAAAGACCAAAAAAATCAAAAAAACCAAAAAGCCGGACAAGAAAAGATATTATCTTTGGCAGTTGTCGAGTCGTGTCGAGCACTGTATATCACATCCATTGGTTGGGTTATAGTTTGACTTTAGGAGCTGTATTCGTTTATCTGAGTTTTATCTCCACCGATTGGTTAAGCTTCCAGTCTCTATGGAGCCTCTATTGATGCCTCTTGCGTGATAGAGATGTCCCAGTTTGTATATCGAGTCTATGCTGCCTTCATTCAGTCACCATACGCCGTTATGCTCTTGTTCAAAGGAAGTTGAAACCTGAGTCGGCCATTCCTCAGTTATCTTGACTTTGCATGTTGGCCATTCCTGGTACAGTGAC
>LPNX010925904.1:248047-300831 GCA_001517045.1 Pseudotsuga menziesii | reverse complement strand
CTATTCATGGCCATTGTACTCTTATGTATCCGGGACTGCTATATGTATTCACAGTTATATGCAGAGTTGTATTATGGTATTATGCTAATTGGGTGGCTGGTATTCCATTTGGGTACCTTCATCACTTCACTTCTGGGATGGACTTATAATGTATTTCGGCCATCATCTAACCCCTCTGATCTCATACATTAGGGGGCATCTGTTATAGCGGATTTCACCACACTAGGTGAATCACACATTGTATGGCCTTCCCCTGTCCCGATGCAGACTCATTAGCCCCTATGGACCACTTTTTGTCTTTTGATGTATCCTTGACCATCCCTAAAAACATAAGAAAAATGATATATGTGGCCGTTTCCCCGATAACCGCGTACATACGCAGATATTCCCTCTATAGTCGCGTACATTGGGATGTGTGCATAATCCAAAACCTTTTGGAGCGTTCCTTGACTTGGATCCGACTCATATGACTCCTGGCCTTCCATATGCCTTGAGATCGCACGGATTCAACCTTTCAGTATCCATTTGAAAAGCTATATAAGGAACCCATTGAGACATTGAAAGCATAAGAGAGAATTGAGAGTAACGAAACTATAGTCCATTGTTGCCAGAACTTATGCTTGAGTTTGCATCCCTTTGTCCCTTGGAGCACTGTTGTGTTCTTCCCAAGCTTGCCTTTTTCTAGTAAGCTTGCTATCGAAGTGATGGAGGATTGAGGTGGTGGAGGCCCAAGTGGGGGATTCAGTTTCTCCGGTTCGCAGACGTGTCGTCAGAGGTTGTCACTTGTAATCTCTGATTCATATTAATAGAAATATCTTTTCCTGTCCAGTAATGTGTATTTGAATGAATATTGTATCCATTGGAATATGTCAAATGCTTATACATTATTGATTATATATGCTAGAATAGATCTAACACCATGAAATATAGTATGCTTGTATTGTTTACTTGTTGTTGAGGACGTGCTATAACAATTGAAGCTGAAGATTGGAAAGCTGAACGGGGATCTACTTCAACCGTCCGAAATAAGGTACGAGGTTCGATCCTTTAGTGTTAGATGTTTTTATTTCTATTGCATATTGGGAAATATTGATTTTTGGAGTCTAGCTGTCTGTTGTGGTACCCCAAGCCATAGTAATTTCTCTCCGTAACACATGACGGCGGAAGAAAGGAAAAGGAAGTGGACATAGGCGCCGATACATCAGCGGAAAAGAGAGGAAGTTAGTTGGTTGAGCTACCAACACAGTGGCGGCAGGAAGAAGATAAAGAGAAAATTTTCGAAATTTTTTTCGAAGTGTTGAGACCATCGACGATCGGCGAAGATCAGTTGATTGGATCAGCGAAAATTAGAAGATGGAGTCGTCGAAACGTCACCATCGTTGGTGAAAATTAGACAATGGAGCAGCTGACACATCGAAGAAAAATAGAGGATCAAATCGTCGATACGACGAAAAAGGTTAGTTGTTTAGACCGCCGACACGGCGGCGAAATTTAGATGATTAACCAGCCGATGCGGCGGTAAGAAGAAGAAAATTTTTGAAATTTTTTCTAAGTGATGGAATCGTCAGTGAAATTTAGTTGACAGAATTGCCGATGATACGTCGGTGGAAAATAGAAGATGGGATCGCTGACACATCGAAGAAAAATAGTTGATCAAGGAGCCGATGCAGCGGCGGACAAGGAAGGAAATTTTTCAAAAAATTTTCTAAGTGCGGAAAACATCGAAAAATTTTAGTTGATGAGACCACCGATGAACGTCATCAGAAAAAGTTAGTGGTTTGGACCACCGATGCGTCAGAGAATATTAGAGGATTGGATCGCCAACACGTCGAAAGAAATTAGTTGATGGGTCCGCCGATGTGTCGGGAGAATTTAATTGTCTTGAGCGCCGATGGACGTTGAAAAAGTTTAGTTGTTTGTGAGTTCACCGTTACAGTTGTCAGTTGGACTATCACCCCGACGATTAGAGTCTTCAACTGCCGATAGTGCTCCAATCGCCGATGCAGTGGAAAGAGTTTGTTGTTTGAATCACCGATACGGTGGAGAGGATTAGTGGATCTGATCATCGATACATCGAAGGAAAACAGTTGATGAGACCATCGACGAGTTTTATGGTCTGTGGAACCCACAGTCGGTTTGTTGCCTACCATTGTGGTCACCTAAGGAACTATCCACCTGATGAAGAGTGCTTCTGATTGTTGATACAACGTTATGGAGTTAGTTTCCTCACCGATGTTGTAGTGATTAACATTTCGATAGCCGACACACAACAGTCCTTGGCATCGTTGATGGTAGTCCAGCAACTTAGACAACAAGAGATATGATACATCGAAAACTTTTAGTTGAAGGGACCGTCGATGAGCGCCGTAGAAATTTGTTGATTGGGTCGCCGAAATGTCAGAATTTTAGATGGGATGAGACCCGATTTGACGAGGGAATTTTTGGGTTTTCGAGTGGGATTTTTTCAGCGATTTTCAACTGTTTTTCAGTGGATTTTTTAGCAGATTGTCAGTGGATTATAGGGCTATGAAGGAAGAAAATTTTGTGTTTGAGCAAAATTGTTATTTTATGATTTTTTCCAAGAGAAGGTAAGTAGTTTTGATTTATATCAATGTATGCACCTAACAATTGTGTTACTAACATGTTTGCAGAATCATAGTCACCTTCAAGGGCAATATTCTAGGTGGTACAGTTTGGTAAGTAAGTGGTGGCTCACTATGAGAACCCATGACGGATATGATGCTTGGGATTCTTACGAGCATGTGGAATATGCCATGGTAAAAAATGGCAGTATTCCAGGTGGTGTAGTTTGGTAAGTATGTGGTGGTTCAATTATGAGAGCCCATGACGGATATGATGCTCGGGATTCTTACGAGCATGCGAAAGATGCCATGGGAGAAAATTCCCGTAATGGAAATGATGACATAGAGTCTAATGGAAGGAGATTCCAAGAGACACCGTTAAATGTTGCAGCCACCATGAGAAGCTTGATTAAAGCCCAGAAAGAGCAACATCAGTTGAATGCTGCTATGCTACAGAGTTTGATAGACTTGCAAAGAAAGATAGACTCTGGACGGGGTACAACAAGACCAGAAGGCAGTAAGAGTAGTACTAGGAGAAGCAGAAATAATTCTTGTGGATCATCTGACTCCGAAGAATCCAGCGGGGATTCAAGCTCTTCTTCTCGTAAAAGAAAAAGGAGGCACCATAGGGATCGCTCCCAAGATGAATTCAAGAAGGTTAAAACTCCTACATTTGATGGTGAGGTAAATGCTGGACAAGAGGTTGAAGCTTGGCTTCTTGGGATAAAGAAGTACTTCCAAGAGCATGATTATTCGGGAAACATGAAGGCAAGAGTTTCCATATTCAATATGAATGGAAGGGCATCCATTTGGTGGGAACACTTCAAGCAAGTAAAGAGGATTAGTGAAAGGAAATTGAAGTGGAAATAGTTCAAGAAGTATTTCAAGCAGAAATACCTCTCTGACAGGTATTATGATGACAAGGTTAAGGAGTTAAATGAGCTGAGATTGGGTCAGCAAACCATGGAAGAGTATATAAATAAGTTCTTGGAATTGTTGAGGTATGTCTGGTACATCAGAGATGAAAGGGTGAAGGTCCAGTGGTTTCTGAGTGGATTTCCTTAGTCTTACAAAGACATAATTAAGTTTTACGAACCTAGAAATCTTGAAGAAGCAATAAGGAAGGCTAAGTAGTGCTATGAACAAAGCAAAGGTAAACCTGATTACCATAAGGCATGGAAGGACAAGAAGAATGAGAAGTTTGACCAGAGAAAGAAAGGTTTCAAACCTTCTAGCTTCAGGAATCAGCAGCCATCCCAAGCTGCAAGTAAGCCAGTTGGAGTGTCAAGAGAAAAGCCTAAGGATCCACAATAGGATAGAAGGCCACTCAAATGTTGGAAATGTGAAGGACCCCACCTGTGCAAATATTGTCCACTCGACAATGAGAGTGCAAGGACAAATTACAACATTCAAGAAGCAGAAACAGTGGGTCAAGTAGCAAGGGCAGTTCCTATGATCTATGCAGCACTAGAGGACCGTCAGGTAGATCACCAGTCAACTGTGGTTGAAGTTGCAGGTAAGATTGTTGAGCAATTTGTTTCTATTTTGATTGACCCTGGTTCTACTCATAGTTACATTACTCCTAGAGTAGTGGATATTTGTGCTTTTAAGAAATTAAAGCATAGGAAATATTGGTTAGTTCAGCTAGCCACTGGAACTAAGAGAAAGGTTAGTGAAGTGGTAGAGAAATGTCCATTGGTTATGAATGGATTGATCACTTGTGTAGATCTGAATGTTCTACCACTTGGTTCCTATGATGTTCTCATTGGAATGGATTAGTTAGAAGCTCACAGGGTAAAACTTGACTGTTATAAAAAGAATTTCGAATGCGTGGATGAAGAAGGAAACCCAGTAGTTGTGAAAGGAATTCCAAAGGTGATTTAAGTAAGGCAAGTTTCAGCAATGCAGTTAAAGAAGTTTTGTAGGAAAGGTTGCCAGTTGTATGTAGCTCATATTTTGGAGGCAACAAGAGATGAAAATCCTAGGTTAGAGGACTATCAGGTGTTACATGAATTCAAGGATGTGTTTCCTGATGAGATTCCATGGCTTCCTCCAAAGAGGGACATTGATTTCACAATTGAACTTGTGCCAGGAGCAGCGGCAGTGTCCAAGACACCCTATAGGATGAGTACACCAGAGATGCTAGAGTTGAAGATGTAACTACAAGAATTGTTGGAAAATACGTATATCAGGCCGAGTGTGTCTCCTTGGGGAGCACCAGTTTTGTTTGTAAAGAAGAAAGATCGTAAACTCAGGTTATGTATTGATTACAGACAATTGAACAAGGTTACTGTGAAGAATAAATATTGTTTGCCTAGGATTGATGACCTCTTTGATCAAATGAGGGGAGCAAAGGTATTTTCCAAGATTGACTTGAGGTCTGGTTACCATTAGGTGAGAATCAAGGATGAAGACATTCCCAAGACAACCTTTAGAACAAGGTATGGACATTATGAGTTTTTAGTGGTACCATTTGGTCTCACAAATGCACCAGCTACATTTATGTGCCTTATGAATAGTGTCTTCAGCAGGTATTTGGACAAGTTTGTTCTTGTTTTCCTTGATGAAATTCTTATTTATTCTAAGAATGAGGAAGAGCATGAAGAGCATTTGAGATTGACATTGCAATTGCTTAGGGAGCATCAGCTGTATGCAAAGCTGAGCAAGTGTGACTTCTATAGAGATAGAATTTAGTATTTGGGTCACATTATCTCAGGAGAGGGTATATCTATGGACCCTGAAAAGATTGAAGCCATTGTGAATTGGCCTACTCCAAGAAATGTGACAGATGTAAGATCTTTTATGGTACTTGCAGGATACTACATGAGATTCATTGAGGGATTCTCCAAGGTTGCACATGCCATCACTTCTTTGCAAAAGAAGGGGATGAAGTTCGAATGGACATCGAGATGTGAAGAAAGCTTCTAGTGGTTGAAGAATATTCTCACCAGTGCACCAGTATTAAAAGTTGCAGATCTAGAGAAAGATTTTGTGGTATGTACTGATGCATCCGAACAAGGGCTTGGAGGAGTCCTTATGTAGGACAACCACGTGATATGTTATGAGTCAAGAAAGCTGAAGGAGCATGAGAAAAACTATGCCACTCATGATCTAGAGCTTGCAGCCATAGTGCATGCTCTCAAGATGTGGAGGCATTACTTGATGGGTAGAGAATTTGAACTGAGGACGGACCATTGTGGTCTGAAGTATCTATTTGATTAGCCTACTTTGAATTCTAGGCAAGAAAGATGGTTGGAGTATTTATGTGAGTTCAATTTTGAAATCAAGCACATAAATGGAAAAGAGAATAAGGTAGTTGATGCACTCAGTAGGAAGGTGTAGGAAATGCATGTGGCATCCCTTAATATTTGCCAATCAGATTTGAGACAACAGATTGTTAATTGTACTACCGGAGATGAATTGTATGAGTTGGTAAAAGACAATTTGCAGCAGAAAAGTATTGAGAAGAGGTATGAGGGATATAAATTGGAAGAAGATGGAATTCTTACTTATAAAGGAAGAATTTATATTCCAAATGTAGCAGAGTTGAGGAGAGTTGTCATGGATGAAATCCTTCAAACCCTGTATTCTGGTCACCCAGGATACCAGAAGACAATTGCTACTGCCAGGAAACAATACTTTTGGCCAGGAATGAAAAAGGACATGGCTGACTACATTTCGAGGTGCATGAAGTGTCAGCAGGTAAAGGTTGAGCATCAACACCCAGCAGGTTTGTTGCAACCTTTTCCAGTTCCAAAATGGAAATGGGAAGTTATTTCCATGGATTTTATTACAGGATTGCCAATGACTTAGAGACAACATGATTCCATCATGGTTGTGGTAGACAAGTTGACAAAAGTAGCACATTTTATACTGGTGAAGTCTACACATAAGACTGATGACATTGCAAAGATCTTCATGAAGGAGATTTTCAAATTGCATGGATTGTCGAAGGCAATAGTCTTTGACAGAGATGTCAAGTTCACTTCCAATTTTTGGGAGAGGTTGTTTGCAGATTTGGGTACAAAGCTAAACTTCAGCACTGCATACAATCCTCAGAAAAATGGGCATACATAGAGAGTTAATAAGGTGCTTGAAGATATGTTTCGCATGTACGTGATGGAAAAACCAACCAAGTGGGAAGATTACTTACACTTTGTAGATTTTTCTTATAACAATGGACAACATGCATCCTTGGAGATGAGTCCGTATGAAGCTTTGTATGGAAGAAGGTGTAGGACACCAGTGACTTGGGATAATCCAGTGAACAGGGTTGTGCTTGGACTAGAATTGCTCAAGGAAATGGAGCAAGCGGTTGTAAAGATCAGGTAGAATCTGAAAGCAGCACAAGACAGATAGAAAAGCTATGTAGATAAGCATAGGGTGAACAGGGAGTTCAGTGTTGGGGATCATGTTTACCTCAGAGTGAGGGCAAGGAAGAGTTCCTTGAAGCTTGGAAGTTGTGCCAATCTGTCACCAAGATATTGTGGGCCGTTTGAAGTGCTTGAAAGAATAGGGCCAGTTGCATATAGACTTGTATTGCCTGCTGGCACTAGAGCTCATAATGTTTTTCATGTTTCTTTACTTAAGAGATATGTACATGATCCTAACCATGTGATAAATTGGGATATGATTCAGGTGGAACCTGAGGGAGAGTTCCAAATCGAGCCAATGCACATCCTCGACAGGAAGGTCACAATGCTCTAGAACCGAGCTGTTATCACTCCAGGAAACTACCTAGGGTTATAAGCTAGGTATGCCTGGTAACTTAAGAAATTATGTTTTTGTGTTTTTGTAAAGGTGGATCAATGGGACAACTCAATCCGAGTATGGCATTCAGACATTCAGAATGGTAAACAAATAAAACAGTGCTCTCAAGAGTTGATTAATCAGCAGATAAATTTAAAGATGGATGAAGAAAAGAATGTAACTAAACCAGTACAGAGTAGGGTTCAAGAGACATCCAAGAAACTAATATCAGGCTATGAGCTAAACAATGGAAAAGCAACCATTCAAAGCTAGACAACAAAGATAATAGTGAAAAGGAATATGGAAAGCTGACATCAAAACTGAAAGAAACCTGTGATCTGTATTAGCATAAAGAAGACTGAGTACAATAGTAGATTACTCTATCCAAAATCGAACCCCTTGCTCAGCCTCAGTACTTAGGCTTTATAGCCTTTACAAAATAGTCTACAGATCCTAAAAACATGGATCTGTTGAGTTAACTAAAACACTAACTGGACAGCAAATGCAAAAAAATAGGGACTGATCCCTAAAATCAAGGAAATGACAATGAGTTGGTCTTCTTTCTAGTGCTCGATGGTTGATGAAGTGAAGTTAGCCTCCCAAGGCTCGGTGGCTTTGATTAGGTACGTGCAGATTCGACCTAGCTGATGTGGCACTTGATCTCTTGAACTGTTTCTTCAAAACAATGTTGAAACTAGCCAAAACACCCACTTGACTTTAATCTTGTTCAAAAACCCTTTAAGATATTGATAAAACAATTTATAATTCATTCATTTTGATCAGCCTTCTGCCATTTGAGCGAACAAATCCGAGATCTGGGCGAAATCTTAAGCGATCTGTGAAAACAGGCTTTCGGCAGCTAAGCCTTCTGCTAGTTTCACGCGTTAGCTACCGAAAGTCAGCCTTTTCGGCAGCTAATGAGCTCTTGGAGGCTTGCCTAAGCTGCCGAAACTTGTAGAATTCCTAAAAAAACTGCCTTTGGAAAAAATCAATTTTCTCAGCCGTCCGATGTCCATTTTGCATGTTCAAATAGTCGATTTTGATCTACAAATCATAAGCCATCCACTGGTACTTTCATATTCGAATTTAGAGCTCAGGAAGGCCATCAAAATTTCCCTGCAAAAACACGTGATTTCAGCAACGAATAAATTTCTCTTGAGTTATGGTTCAGCAACGAATAAACCCTGCAGGGCAGCAAGGTGACATAGCATAGCTGGGCACTCGAGAATCATTTAATAGCAAAGGCATACTGAAGCAGACACATGGCATAGCAGCTGGAGATTTAACTCGAGATGGTAGAGATGAGGCGTTCTAGTCAAACAGAGTTAGCTACCGAAACTTGTTTTTTCAAGATTTGAAACCCAAGACTCAAATGAAATAAAAATTTTACCCATTCTATCACCCAGAAAAGATGGTGGTCAATTTGGGAGATAACATCTGGCTCCTACTCGGGGATGGAATCCTCCCAGTGAGGTTCCGAAGAACAAGTAGTTCCAGTAGCCTTTAGTATTGGGCATGGAGTCATCAAGTCTTTAACACTGATCCCTCTGCAAACCTGTATCCCACCTGTAGCTTACATGCATCCTGTGGCCCAATATATCTCCAATCTGGCTTCCCTGTCTGAAATGCAGCTTGCTTCAAGTCCGAGATCATGTATTTCTCATAACAGTGGGATTCTTCAATACCCAGGAACTTCCATCTTTCATCAGAAAAAGGATAGGCAAAGCTGCTGCAAACTGTATCAAAACAAGGTCCAGTTCCCTGATGGGCTTACCAATACATGCATAGATCTCTAAACAGCTTTCAACAGATCTTCTAATACAAGTCACTAATCAAGAGAAGATGCCACCCATCTTCCTAGCAAAGTCATCATCATCATCATCTTCTTGCAGCTCATCTTCATTGTTGTGACCAGCTTCATTGCATTTCTTGTTCATCCATTACTACAGGCTTTGCTCCATTTGAAAGAGTTGATGGCTGGTCTTCTATAAAAACATCCACATCATTAGATGCCTCGATGTCATCCACCCCAGGCATAAAAGTGGGCAGTTCAGGTGTATAGTTGTCACTGGCTGAAAATTCTCCCTCCTCAACATCTTTCTTAGGTGGTGGCAAGTCAACATTTCCCTTGCTTTATCTTGAATAAAGAAAATCCCTTCAACAACCAATTTTGCAAGAATCCTACCAAGAAACTTGGGAGCCTTCGGTGCACCAACACTGAGATTCTCCAATGAAAATACTACAAACTCCATCCCTTCTAGCAGTTATCCCTCATTTAGCAATAAAGGATCAGTCTTGCATAAATATGTAAGTAGTTTTCCCAGAAGATCAATTTCAACAACGTTCCTGCCAAAAGAAATCTTTTATCCAAAGTGACACCATAGTTGGATGAAACAACGGTGCCTTAAGGTCATCTACACAATGGGCTGCTTCCTTCATGTCTCACACACTGTAACATTCCTTGATTGCTATTTCAACCAAACTTGTTTCCAATCTTCTCCCAGAAAAACTGGATTCAGGTGCAGCGGATATGCTGTTCCAACTAGCTTATCAATTTGTGCCAACAGAAGAGTTTCTAAATGTTGAAATCACTGGCTGTTGAAAAGATAGCCAACTTGGTCTTGAAACTTTGAATGCCTTCTTCACCTTTAGTCTTCATATGTAACATCTACTGTTATGGAAGTCTCATATGGTCGACAAGCCCAGGTTCCCGGAATTTATTTTTGAATTTAAGTAAGACCAAAAAATGTGTCATTAATATGACTCACTGTGTAAATGCAAAGACTCAGGTCACTGCCATCTTCGTAGCTATTTTCCTGTACTTTTCAGTTTTGTACATCTTCAATATATGCTTCCCTGCTAGTGTCTCTCTTAATGAAAGAGTGAATTCAGCCATCTCTAACGGAAATTCTTCCATGGGATTTTATAAAACCAGCCAGTGCAGCAAATGTCAAGTCAGCTGCCGTGAATTGGTTACCACAAAGGAAAGGCTGGCCATCAGCAAGCACGTTATCTTCCTCTTGAAATATACAACAAATCTTATCACGAGAGAGATCTTTTGCTGCTGGCCTACAAACCTATATCCCACCTGTAGCTTACATGCAGCCTACTCTGCTTATTCAATAACAACTGAAAACTGATCTACGTGCTCATGAAAAAAGCTTATTCTCCTATCTACTCCTACACTAACTAATAGGAGCAGCATGATCAGGTAACACTAGATTTCCAATGCAACCATGTCAAATTGTGATTTACAGGCATCTTTGATCTAGGCTCGAACAACAAATGAATCCATATCATGTAGAAAAAAGGTTCGAACAGATGATCAGACCAGCTTTGCTCTATAAAGAAAATTTTAACATTCACATTGTTCGTGGATTCCAGAAAGTCAGCAATAGGATCAATTAAATAGTAATGGAATACCTCTTTAAGCTTCTGTTCTGACGGTAAACGAAAATAATGTGGTTGGTTGTCTTCCTTGATCTCAATGGTGTGTGTAAACTGCTCAAGATCTGCTAGAGAAGGTTGCTCAAAATCTGCTGGAGAAACATATCCAATAGATTGCTGATCTGGACCTTTCTGCTGCCCTTCCTGCAAATGTCTGCTGAAATATGTCTTTTTCTGCAAGTCTGGAAGATGTGGGCTGTCCTCAACATATGCTGCTGCAACATCAATACATTCGGGATCATGGTTCACCTGTTCTAGCTGAAGATTAAACATCCCCTGCAAATCTGGACATTGTAGGCTGTTCTCTTCAAACTCTGCAGATCTGAAACTGTCACTTGCTGATATGTCATTCTGCTCAACATCTTCAAACTTTTCAGAGATTAAAAATTGATCATCATCTTTAAAGATTTCAAAAGAAACAATCTGATCATCATGACAGTCCTCTTTAATAAATGAATTTGATACAATGTTAATAACATCCTCATGGCTATCATGATGTGAATCAGCAATTTCTTGATCATAATGTAGAATATTCTCTTCAGCAGCATACTCTTCATGAACATCTGAATCCTTAGTTGATGAATGAAATTCATGACAACACTGAGGATAGAGAAAATCAGCTGGAAAATGATCCTTACAAAACACATGAAAAGCGGCATGAAAATCTGCTAAAGAACTGACACTTGCATTAGGCAAAGACCGATACCAATCACGGGCAATCCCTTTTAATGAACAACAGAAGAGCCGGATCTGAACATCCTCATGCACTACCTGCAACCGGTGCATGTAGTCATGAAAGTCCAGCAAATGTTCAGCTGGCACTTCCCACTCTTCTCCTCGAAATCTAGGAAGACTGTTCTCCCATTCATCTTTAGCAGGTACTTGATTAGGAAAACCAGCAATACTTGAAAAATCACAGAACGCATACCTCTTGGCTAAGATTCTGTTCATGTCATCCCAGTGGAGTCACCAACATAATTGGAACAATGGAGTCGCCACTGAGTTCGTCCTTCATTGAGTCGCCAGATAGATGATTATAACCAATAAGTGTCTACCCCTTGTCTATCATCAAAGAGTATATCTATGTCGTCTCCCAGGAAGATCAGCTTCTCACCTCTCTCCCCGGCAACGGCGCCAATTTGTTATCACTCCAGGAAACTACCTAGGGTTATAAGCTAGGTATGCATGGTAACTTAAGAAATTATGTTTTTGTGTTTTTGTAAAGGTGGATCAATGGGACAACTCAATCCGAGTATGGCATTCATACATTCAGAATGGTAAACAAATAAAATATTGCTCTCAAGAGTTGATTAATCAGCAGATAACTTTAAAGATGGATGAAGAAAAGAATGTAACTAAACCAGTACAGAGTAGGGTTCAAGAGACATCCAAGAAACTAATATCAGGCTATGAGCTAAACAATGGAAAAGCAACCATTCAAAGCTAGACAACACAGATAATAGTGAAAAGGAATATGGAAAGCTGACATCAAAACTGAAAGAAACCTGTGATCTGTATTAGCATAAAGAAGACTGAGTACAATAGCAGATTACTCTATCCAAAATCGAACCCCTTGCTCAGCCTCAGTACTTAGGATTTATAGCCTTTACAAAATAGTCTATAGATCCTAAAAACATGGATCTGTTGAGTTAACTAAAACACTAACTGGACAGCAAATGCAAAAAAATAGGGACTGATCCCTAAAATCAAGGAAATGACAATGAGTTGGTCTTCTTTCTAGTGCTCGATGGTTGATGAAGTGAAGTTAGCCTCCCAAGGCTCGGTGGCTTTGATTAGGTACGTGCAGATTCGACCTAGCTGATGTGGCACTTGATCTCTTGAACTGTTTCTTCAAAACAATGTTAAAAATAGCCAAAACACCCACTTGACTTTAATCTTGTTCAAAAACCCTTTAAGATATTGATAAAACAATTTATAATTCATTCATTTTGATCATCCTTCTTCCATTTCAGCGAACAAATCCGAGATCTGGGCGAAATCTTAAGCGATCTGTGAAAACAGGCTTTCGGCAGCTAAGCCTTCTGCCAGTTTCACGCGTTAGCTGCCGAAAGTCAGCCTTTTCGGCAGCTAATGAGCTCTTGGAGGCTCGCCTAAGCTACCGAAACCTGTAGAATTCCTAAAAAAACTGCCTTTGGAAAAAATCAATTTTCCCAGCCGTCCGATGTCCATTTTGCATGTTCAAATAGTTGATTTTGATCTACAAATCATAAGCCATCCACTGGTGCTTTAATATTTGAATTTAGATCTTGGGAAGGCCATCAAAATTTCCCCGCAAAAACACGTGATTTCAGCAACGAATAAATTTCTCTTGAGTTATGGTTCAGCAACGAATAAACCCTACAGGGAAGCAAGGTGACATAGCATAGCTGGGCACTCGAGAATCATTTAATAGCAAAGGCATACTGAAGCAGACACATGGCATAGAAGCTGGAGATTTAAATCGAGATGGTAGAGATGAGGTGTTCTAGTCAAACAGAGTTAGTTGTCGAAACTTGTTTTTTCAAGATTTGAAACCCAAGACTCAAATGAAATAAAAATTTTACCCATTCTATCACCCAGAAAAGACGGTGGTCAATTTGGGAGATAACACGAGCCATAGGGCAGGTAAAGGTGCAATGGGAGCACTACAGACCTGAAGAGGCTACATGGGAGTTGGAGGATGCCATGCGATTGGCACATCCATTTTTGTTCAATTCTGCAGAACACTGAGGCTGTACCAGTGTAGCATTTGGCTCAAATTTTGTAAAGCACTAAGGACAGTGCTATTGAAGGGGGAGGGGAATGTAACACCCCGGTTTTGACCCTGTTTGCATTAAATGTATGTGATGTATATATTGTAATGAATCGTGGTGTGGAGCTAAAGGCAAAAGCCCCACCATCGATTTGGTTGTGTTATGTGTCGATGTTTGGAATTGTTGCCGATAGTATATCGTGTTATACGACACATATTAGTTTGGCATCATGTAATTGTGCATTTTAATTAAATGAACCCCAACCAACTAGGTCACTGCAACTATATTGAAAAGGGCATGATTTTCCTAAGGATAAGGGGGGGGGGTGTTAAATATTGAGCCTGTGGGAAAATTCATGTGTCAGCCACCCATTTAAGAACCCTGATGTTAGTTGAGGGCAGTTATTTGCTGGGTAGTGGTGGGTGGCAGGATTTCCCCCATGCACACTCCACCAGCTGGGTCGTCCATTCACGTGGGCAAGGAAAATAGTAAGGGACGCTTCCACTCTCCCATTCTCTCCATCGTTCTGTTCACCTTCTCATGCACAGGCTTCTGTGTCATTTTACCTAGGCAGTGAGTTGAGGAGCATATTTTTTCCACTGTCACCCACAATTTTCTTGTGCAGATCCATTCACGCTCAAGAGGCGGTGTGTATGGGTGTTATTCCATACCGATTTGTGGGTGTGCATGTTGTCCTTACAGATTTGTGGTCTGCGTACATGTTTTCCCCTATCCAGGAATGAGAATCAGACTTTCTCTCCTGTTTTGGGACTGTGTAATGTTCACGTCGCTTTATTGTGAGATGGGGCTGTTGTTCTTTCCCTGATTGGTGGTTGCTATTTTTTTCCCCACATTGTTCGTTGTTGTGGAACCAGTTATGTTTTGGCCTTGCTGTAGGTTATTGTGAGTCGTTTTGGCCATGATAGGGCCAAGAATGACCCAGGGTTCGATTTCTCCCCTGTCGAAATTGTGAATAGCTTGTTTGTTGCATGTATGCAGTGGTTGGTATTTGAACTATTTTTGGAGTGGGGATGAGGGCTTGGTTTGTTTGAAAAACCTGGTGTGTTCAGGAACCACACAGACAGAGCTAGGGGGCTGGCTTTCTTCTCCATAACCCCTGAATAGCACTGGAAGGGAGGTCAGGGCCTGAGAGATTGTGTAGTAGAGAAGGGACTGATTTCCTTGTGTTGGGTGTGTTTGGGTGCTCTAGAAGCCATGCTAGTTCTGGTGTAGGTGTCCTTAGCTCTACAATGAGCTCACCAACTTAGCAATTACCCTTTCCCAACTCCTTGATGGCCTGATAAACCCAACTGTGTTGGCTTGGCTGATTTGTGGATGGCCTGATAAACCCAACTGTGTTGGCTTGGTTTATCTGTTGTTTTGTGTATCCTTGGCTATGTGTAAGCTTGCTTGTTCCTTATTCCTTGGGAAATCATTCCTAGCTCAGGGGTGGCAGCGCTACTGAGAGATTAAGGAGCATGTTGGCCTATGGTTGGGTGGAATGTTGCAGCGACATAGCTGGTTGCGGGACGAGTTATTTATAAGATAAGTATTCTTGACCATTTCATCTCTGCATTTATATTTATTGTTTAATGAATGATGATGGACATGTTGAATGCTAGAATGAACGTATGTTTCCTTCCGCTGTATGATAAATAATTATGTATCTGTACATGTTCTAGTTCAAAGCATTTTATTCAATTTTTAGGCATGTTCATATTCATGGGGCTTTCAGCCCGGATGTTTAATGGTTCGATAGCGTCCTCTTTGCTGGTCGGAGGGTCGGGGACGTTACAAGGGGTCAAATCCTAGCTTGGAACTTGGATGCATTCACATGACCACCAGGGGTTCACAAATTGTCTCCAATGTACCGTAAATATATATCATACATACCTACAAGGTGTGTTGTAATATAATGGTTAGATATTAGTACCATTCACATGTGCTATTCCATATATTTCAATTTCTTTGTTGTTCTCTTGCATATTTTGTAAAACACTTTGATGGTGAATATTGTTCTAGATCCTAGATTTACTTGAGAAGCAATTATCACACCCTCCAATATTTTTCTCAAGTTGAGTATGTTGAGTCATATTTCAAAATGAGAACCTCAAATGGAAATAGTAAACATTTGGATCTTATCAATTTGAGGTGTCTGACCAGGTTCCGGAGCATGTTGACCTAGGGTTTGTCAGAGAAACCATAATTTTCCAAACTTGGTGTTTGGGAATTCTGTTTGGACAGAAAGATGTGCCAACTTGAGGTGATTTGGTCAGCTAGGCCACTTTCGGAAAACTGAGGTGGGAATCCTCCGATACTTGATTCCCTAGTTCATCTCGGCATCAATTGCAACTAAAAATTGAAACTTCTCTGATTCAAAAACTGCTACCACAAAAAGATGCACCCTAATGATATGAGTTATCCCTCTTTGATTGATGATCTACAGAGAGAACACCTTCAACTAGGAATCCCTAGTTCCCGCAGCTGTACAGTGCCTTCTTTCAGAGCGGCTCTGATACCATGTTAGTTTTTCTTAAGATCTGATTAGATTATCTAGGATCTTTATCTGAAAGAATAAAAATTACAACAATATTCATAAGATATCAAATATACATGACACGCCAATATTTTCACTGGGGAAACCATGAAGGAGAAAACCCCACAAACTTCTTCAGAATAGTAAGATGATCAAAAGTAGTAATAAGAAGTATTCAACAACTATCTATCTCTCCTCCTCTGACCGTCTCTCTCTCTCATGCGCACTTGAGAGTGTGTGAGGTGTGTATAAATGAGGGATATAACATTTCTTTTTATACCCTTTCAAATCACTGACCAAATATAACATTCGAGCCTACATGTCATCTCACATGTGGCCCACTTCTCCTAGAAAGACTTCAAGTACATATTACATGATGTTACAATGGGGATTATTTCCCCAACTTACAATGAAATATGTAACTCAAGGTATAGAAACAATTTAGATATCCCATAAAGGGGTAACACACATCCCCAATGGGGGTACAACAACATACAAATAATATTAATCAGAATATCTTCCAAAGTTACAAGTACATCAACATACTATTTTTATTTATATCACTTTTATGCTTTCCCACTTTGTGCCAAATTTTCTTGTTTTATTATGTTTCCTTTTTATTTTCCCTCTTTGGATGCTTTCTTCTTTCTTTTCTCTTTTCCAACTTCATTGTAGTCAACCCTTATCTCCTATTGTGCCCTACTTGGCCCATTATCCTTATTATTTTATTTAAGATAAAATTTATTCATGGAAAATAATTTATGTAATAGTGATTATTCAAATTTAGTACATAATAATGTAATGTCCCTTTTTAATAAATTTTATTTCAATGACCAATTTTTCACTTTTTCCCTATTTCAACCTTTGACTAGTTTTGATTTCTAGGTCTCCAAATTGACCCGAATGCTCCCAAATATTCAGAGAAGGTATATGAATGATATTAAGAATTTAATATGATGTTCAAGGATTATTTATGACCCTCCAAATACCTCTACAAACTTGTTTAATATTCTGTCCAAGGTAGGAGTTTTCACTAGCAAATTGGGGTTCCAATTCCCCTAGGGTAAATGCTGAAAATGGATTTCCAAATGCTCCCAAAACCACTCGAATTTATGAAGAGAGGCAGAGGATGTTTAAGGGAAATTATTAAGGTCTCATGTGCATAATTATTTAGTTTATAAAGGATGTTATAACCCTCTCCCAAACAGCTACAAAATCACTAGTTCGACCCTTGGGGAAATGGCATCAAATCTTCTCCAAATGCTTAGGTGTTGGATATAAAACTTGTAATACTCATAAATTGCAGTCCATTCATCATAAATAATTAGATAAAAATTATTTCATTCAAAATTATCAACATTACGATGGCATACATCAATATAGTGGGGAAATGGTCAATGTTTGCTCATTAATAATCACTTTTACATACAACCATTTGGTATTTCGGCCTGATACTTTCTGAAGATGAATAATAGAGTATATTAATCTTATTACAATCATAAATGGACCATGATAAGCTCACTCAAAGAGTACAATATCTCACCCAAAGCACAATCCCTCCAGGAGCAAGAATATGCAATAAATGCTGGAAATGGTTGAGAGAATGTGCCACAGTAGAAGAAACCAAGAGCTGCCCTGTAGCTTACACCTGAAAATAAAAATTCCATTAAGTANGCCTCTCCAAACACCAACTTGGATGGGAATCTTTCACCCTCGAAATTGGCTAAGGCAAGAAACTAGTCATCCACTAGCTCTCTCTCTTCACAAATGATCAAAATCCCCTATATTGGTTGATCTCTGTATTTTATAAAAATAATTAGCCTTATAAGGTTACCAATCCATCCAAAAACTCAGTTCAATTCTAATTAGGGTGTGTGCTTAATATTTTCCATGTGTCCTCCCTTCCCTAGCCTTCCATCTTCCCCCAATTGTTACAACTGATTTTACCACACATGGTAGATCACATATTGATGGCCTTCCCTGTCCCTCTGTAGACTCTTTAGACCCCATGGAACATTTTTGTGCCTTTGGTGTTTCCAAGATCATCCCTAAAAACATGCATTATTTTCCATACGCGACTTTTAAACCCATTCTCGCGTATATACGCAGATATGACCCTTAAAGCCGTGTACATCGAGATGCGTGCAAAAGGCCAAATAGTTTTGGAGTTTTCCTTGATGTGGGTCCGAGTCACTTGTATCTTAGACTTTCATATTCCTTGAGATCGCTCGGATTTGACCTTCCATTACCCCATTGAAGCACTATATAAGGAACCCTTTGGATACGTTGAAAGGAGAGGAATTGAAGAGCAAGAAAACTATAGTCCATTGTTGTTGTAGCTTGCTTATACTTGAGTCTGCATCCCTTTGTCCCTTGGAGCACTTGATGTTATTCCCAATATTTCCTCTGCTTGTGATCTTTATATCGAGAGATGGAAGATTGAGGTGGTGGAGGCCCAGGTGGAGGAATCAGTTTCTTCGGTTCGTAGACGTGCTGACAGAGGTTGTCATTCTTGTAATCTATGATTTATATTAATAGAAATATCTTTTCCTGTCCAATGATGTGCATTTAAATGAATATTGAATCCATGGATGCTTTTAATTGCTTATACATTATTGATTATATATGCTAGAGTAGGTCTAACACCATTATATAGCATGCTTGTCTTGTTTGCTGATTGTTGAGAGAGAAAATTGTTAACAGAAGCGGGATTGGAAAAGCTCAATGGGGATCTACATCAACCATCCAGAATAAAGTATGTTTCGAGATCCTTTAGTGTTATATGTTTTATTTCTCTTGCATATGGGAAGGGATTGATTTATGTGGTTAATCTGTCTGTTGTGGTACCCCAAGCCATAGGAAGTTTTCTTTCTAACAGAATTGGCGACCATACTGGGGAGTTCCTAGTCATTTCCTTTTGGGGTTTTCTCGGCATTCAATCTTTTTGAATTGCTCTGATTTCTCTGTTTCTGAGTCGGGTCTGGGGGCATGTTTTCCTAGTAGTGTTTGATAGGAGTAAATTTTGTCTCATCTTGTCTAATTTCTTTCTTTTTTATCTCTTTTTCTTCCTATACATGAGTTTTGCCTTCACAGTTGTGTGTACACGCGGGTTTTCCTGCATTAGCCGCGTATATACGCGGATTTTCTACAAACAATCGCGTATGCCATGAGTTTTACCTTTTTGGGGAAGATTAAGTGTTGTTGGGTGAGTTTGGATAATTCTTGAGTCTTCTTGGATGCTTCTAGAGTCTATATACATCCCTGTTTTTGACCAAATACGCTTTTTAGCTCAATTTTGTTTTAAATGTTCTTGTCATTTCATTTTCTATTTTTTGTTTTGGGATTAGTGCATTAGGTCTCTTTTACCTTGGTGCTTTGCTTGGGTGTTTTCTGATAGTGCTTGCAGATTCTGGGGGTTTTAGAGTCATACTTTTGCTTTTTATCTCATTTAATTCAAAAAATACAAAAACATTTTCTTTTTGCATCATTATGCATTGTTTTCATTTTTCATTTTGCATGGTACTTGAATTAGGTTTGCTTGGAAAGTATTAATAAGATTTTCATATAGGAATGATTGCATATTCATTTGAAGGAAAATTTTGCACTTCACGTGGTAGCATACCCTGTTTTTCATTTGACACAGTGCATTTGCATTGATTGTTAGGTGTGCATTTTACTTCTTGTTGCGTCATAACATCATTAGTTGCATGACCATTTTCCCTTTTTGAGTAATAAGCCAATTAAAATCAATGCATAATAAAATGAATTACACTCTTTTCTTTTATAGGGTGCACCAACAAGACTAGGTTTTAGGGTCTTGGAATAGTTCATTGTGAGTAAATTCTCCAAGACCACTAAATGAAACATTTATTTGTCTGTCCAGGTGAGAGTGTGAAATTCGTTTATATAATTAGTGTTTCTTAGGATCCTCCTCTTACAAGGGAGTTAAGCACGAGGCAGTGTGAGCGGTTATTGATTGGGACGACCTCTTGTCATAACTGAGTAGCACCGAAGATATTTCCAAGATGGTATTCATATCTGGGGGCTCTTTCGAGAGTTTCGGGCTTTGCTACCCTGCCCATACAGTCAATCCCGCCTGTGAGTATTCGCTTAAGCATTGATTATATTGAGGTGACCTTAGTTGCCTTACCTAGGTTATAGAGGGGGTACTTCGCAGAGGTCAGTCTGCAGGTGTCATGGCAAGGTAAGGGTCAGACAGCACAGTCACTATATGCGTTGAAGCTGAGGGCCAGTATAATTGGTTACGAACCTCTGCTTCTTTTGTATGGGAGTCTCAAGCCTCTCCTAGGAAAGACATACTTGCTTCATTCGGGAGCTCACATATCCTACCCTTATTTGCTTATGATTTGGATTTACATTTTATAGGTGTATGCTCTGTGCACACTAGTTTGCATAGGGTTTGCGTAATTAGATTGATTCTTTTCATTTTTTGAGTCATTGTGGATTCAGGCGTGGCACTTCACCATTCTTGTCGTTTAGAAGGACTTTCACCTTCCACATCTCCTCCTCCTTTGGGAGAGAGAAACAAACAGTTCGGGTGGACTACTTCTCACTTTGATTCACACACGATGGGAGATCATGAGGATGAGATTCTTGAGATGTCCTCTCCACCTCACGAGGTTGGGGATGAAGATCCTACTCCTGTATATGATCCTTCACCGAAAATACCTTCACATTCTGGTTATGATCCCTCATTCACAGGTCGTCGGTATTGGTTTCCAGGCGACGAGACTCATTATGAACCCATAAGCACTAGTCATGTTCATTATGGCATGTCTGATATCCATGCACTCAATCTGGCACATCATGTCGAGTCAGAAGTTGAACCTAGCACTACGCCTGAGGGCACTCCTATTCCTTTCCATGCGGAGAGATTTGGGAGCACTAGTCATATTGCACCTTCCATCCTAGTGGTGGAAGCAACTTTACATGTCTGTCCTAGACCTAGTGTTAGTAACCATATGCGGATACTAGAAGCGAAGCAAGTGACCATAGGGAACGCCACTTACATCCCTTCACATGTCCCTTCGTCCTCGAACCCTACTCCTTTGAATGCATTTTTGACTACCCTTCCTCCACCTCATTCATGGGGTCCTTCGGGCCGGAATATTGCTACTAGACATGTTTGTACTGCGACTACTCGCATAGTAGTATCTTAGAGTCAAGTACCTCCTGTTGTGTCGGGAGGTCATATCCTTGTTTCTGGATCGTCTCATGGTCCATCGCAAGGAGTTCTCCATATCCCTAACTATGGACATTCTCATGGGACATCCCATGGGACACCTTATGGAGCTTCTCATGGACAGTCTTATGGACCGTAGTATGGACAAAACTATCAACCCTATGGGTGCAGGTATCAACAACCTACTTACTCTTCCAATTATGGATTTGTAGCACCACATAATCAAGGTAAACCACATCATAATGCTTCCATGCAGCCCTATACGGGTCAAATGGGAGGAGGTTATTATGGCCAAGGCCATGGTATTTATAGAAATCAGCCTTACATGAACCAGAACTGTCAGGGAGCGTGACATAGACCGGCTCAATCTAGGCTACCTTTCCTCGCAACGTTGAACTTACCTAACTTATCGAGACTTATGAATGATCCAGTATCTCATGACCCAGCTTAGCTAGCCATCCCTAACAAGATTCCTTTGGACATTCCCAAGTTCGAGGGAAAAGATGGAGAAGATCCTAGTCAGCATGTCACTACTTTTCACCTTTGGTGCTCTTCCAATTCCTTACATGAGGATTCAATCCATTTGAGGCTATTTCAATGCACCCTCACCGGGCCTGTAGTGAAATGGTATATAGAGTTTCCAAGGGGGGCATTCATTTTCTTTGATGACATTGCCATGAATTTCTTCAATCACTTTGACCTACCGGTGCGTTATGACGTTGGTACTGAGCTCTTGTTGACATTTCGGCAAGACAAAGCCACACATATCTCAGATCATATTCAAGAGTGGCGTAGACGGAAGCGGTTGATTAAAGCCTTTATACCACTAGAATTTATCGTTGAGTGGTTCCTAAAATCGTTTTTACCTTACATCGTGAAGGATGTTTCTACATCCGGAGTCCAAAATGAGGAACAAGCAATCTTTAGGGCACAACAGTTGGATCTGATCTATGCTCAATCAAGACTTTTGTATGAGATTATACCTAATGCTCCATGATCTAGTTTCGATCCCAAGATCAAGCCTAGACCACATACCAATGGCATTGTGGGTTGTATAAGTGCCAAACTTGCGGATTTGGTTGTGAAACAAGTGAGCCAATTGTAAATTAATCAATCCATGTCGAGACAAGCCATGGCTTCGTCTCAACCTACCCAAATGACAAGTATACTTTTCGTGCAATCGTCGAACCAGAAGGGCAACCAGCAGCCTGGAAGGAATAGAATAAAAGGGAAAAATAATAGTAAGGGTGGGAACAAGAACAAAAATGCTATTTTTAATGACAAGAATGCTGGTAATGCTGGGGGGGACAAGCATTCTAAACGTAAGGTAAATTTTCCTTGCAAGTTATGTAAGGAGGACCACCTCACTCACTTGTGCCCTCATATGGAAGATGCCTCGAGGTTCATAGCACAAGGCCTAGTCGTGCTAGCTAATCCTTTGCCCAACAATCAAAATATGAACTCGAGGACCATTGATCCTCATTGTGCATCGGGTGGAGATCAAAATCCACCGAAGGCCAATACTGGTCATGGTTGCATCAACATGGTGTGTGCTACTAAGGTTGTGACTCGTGCAAAGGATTATTGTTTGTCACAACTGGACCTTGGAAAGGAACCCACTCCACCCAAGATCCCTTTGCATATCGAAAAACCTACGAATAAACTTGAAGTTGCACCTTGCATTCCTAAGGGAGTCCTAAAGCATCCAGGGCACAATCCTAATGCCTGAGCTGCCCAGAACTATTCTGTTGTCGGGGATTTGGGCCAAACTCCTTGTGCGATGTCCACGCTTGAAGTACTTCAGACTTGTCCTCTGCAGAGGAGAGCCTTGCTTTCTGCTCTTGGGGTTGATGATGATAACTCTTGTTCTGTTATCAAATTTGAAACCATGGCAATACAACCTCGCTTGCCTTACTACGTGTCTCTTTTGATTCATGTAGAGTGTCTTAATATGACCATCAAATGCACTGTGATTGACGAAGGCGTTGCTGCTTCTGTGATGTCTTTGTCATGTTGGAAGGGTTTTGGTTCTCCTGAGTTGTCTTAATCCACTACTATGTTGACAGCTTTTGATGGTAGATCTTTTCTCCTGCACGGGATCCTTCCTTCTCTTAAGGTCCAATTGGGAGGGAAGACCGTTGCGATCGAAGTTGAGGTGGTTGATGCACCCCTTGACTACAATATTTTGCTGGGCCAAAATTGGATGTATAATATGCAAGCCGTATCCTCTTCTCTCTTTCGAGTGGTATGCTTTCCATTTAATGGGAATATTGTTACGATTGATTAGACATCATTTTGTAATCTGAGTGTTAATGCATCATCGGGAGCTTCTATCCTGATTATCGATCATTCTCAGCTGACAACTGGGAGTGTGGGTGTGGGTATGTATCCATCTCTTATGGGAACCTTTAGCTATCCTGCACCAATTCTTATGATCGGATCTAGTTTTGGTGGGGATTCATCCTCATTGAATTCGGTGTCTTTTTACACTACCCATATGGAAGATCCTTGGATTCTTCCTTCACCGATTCCTTCGATTGGACCTATCAAAATGGATGTGCCGTTGCCTCCAACGATGGTAGCATATCAAGAAAAACTTGATCAAGTTACAGAGCCTATTCCTTCCTCTTCGTAGATGGAGGAGGAGGACCCGTATGTGCTGCCTGCATGGGCAGTTGAGTCCTCTCACGCACATGATTTCCTCGACGATGTTTTTCCATCAGATGAAGCCATTATTGAGGCCATGTCTGGGGTTGAGCCACCTTGGGAAGAGTTACATCATCAATCATATTTTCTTCCTGAGCTCGACCATATGGAGCGTGATGACTTTAGGGACATTCTTAGCGAGAATATTGGTAGTCCCGTGGTTCCATTGAGCTCTCTTGGTCATATGGTTGATGAGAACATGGTGAATTTATCACCTACTATTCCTATCAATATTTCTTGCGATCTTGGAAAAGTTGAGAATGTCTACATTGGGGCGAGTTGTTCCCCTGATGAGATCAAGAAGTATACCGAACTATTTAAAGAGTTTCATGACATAGTTTCTTGGTCACATGAGGAAATGCTAGGTATCAACCCTCGTATTGTCGAACATGATATTAAGACCTATCTGGATGCGAAGCCAGTTCGACAACGTTTGCGTGCGATGAATCCTAGAAAAGCACCCGCCATTAAGGTAGAGATAGAGAAACTATTGAAAGTCGGTTTTATCTGTCCCGTTCCCTTGACGGAGTGGGTTTCAAATCCCATTTCAGTTGATAAGAAGCAGGGAGCGATCCATATATGCATTGATTTCCATGATTTAAATTGTGCTTGTCCTAAGGATAATTTTCCCACACCATTTATTGATCATATTTTGAATGAGTGTGAGGGAAGCAAGGTATTCTCCTTCATGGATGAGTTTTCCGGATATAATCAGATTCAGATCAAACCCGAGGATCAACATAATACTGCCATCGGTTTCTCTCCATATCAGCTTGTGCATGTGTGGAGTCTGTCTTGTCGGTTGAATGCGAAATCCCTTCGTTGAAGTTAGCTATATAGCTTTTACCAGACACTTCCGCATTGGAGGAACATTTGGTCCACTTAGAGCAGCTTGATGAGCAGCGTTGAGATACCTTAGTGGCTCTATAAGTAAATAAGCGTCGCGTTAAGGTCCAATATGATAAGTCTGTCTGTCCAAGGAGGTTTAGTGAAGGTGATTTGGTCCTTTTGTGGGATCAAGATAAAGAAGCCTGGGGGGCAGGGAATTTTAATCCCATGTGGCATGGTCCTTACCTGGTCAAACATGTGTTAGAGAAGGGAGACTATGAGCTAGTAGATTATGAAGGGACAACCTTGGTAGAGCATATAAATGGGCTCTATCTTAAAAAATACTATGCATGATCTTCAGCCAAGGCTGATTGTTGTATATTATTGTACATTTTTTGAGTTTCATAGTTAGATTTTCTTATGGTGATCGGGTTTGTTGATTAGCTTACGTTTCTTATGGCAGATGTCGATTGAGTCTTTCATTTACATAGGATTCACTGATGGTGCTAGCCGTCACACTCAAAACTCAACTTTGTCTACTTGGGTGATTTATACTCCTATGGGTCAAGTATTGTCTTCAGGAGGCATATGTTTACGGCCTTCTTCAAACAATGTTGCTGAATATAGTGTCATTATTGAGTTATTGCATGATGCCATTTCACATGGTGTTCTCTCTCTTGACGTATGTCTTGATTCGAAGTTAGTGGTTTCATAGCTTAATGGCTTGTATCGTATTAGGGATCTGGTTTTATTACGAAGATTCTTACGTGTGAGATTGCTAGAACGACAATTTGAGAATATAACATACATTAATGTTTCAAGAATTTTTAATCAAGTTGCTGACTCATATGCTAACTATGTGTTAGATTGGCATTTGTGTCATAGACCATAAGCATATCACAAACATACATTTTTGCAGACATGTAAATAAATAAAATGGATCATCATAAAAGTTTTTCATTAACATCCAAAATGTGACGTCATAATACATAAGTGTCATAATACAAAATTGGGGCTTCCGAGCCACCAAAATATAATATATGGTCATACAAAAAGAAGTACTCTCAGGTCTCTAAGCCTGTGGAGGAGGAGGGGGGTTCTGATTGTGGTAGGACACCACGGCTCTAGCTAGACGTCAAAATAATCAAACCCATGCCTATGGTACACCAACCACCTGGTGTTGCATGGCCTCAAGAAAGTCCTTGACTTGTGCCATGGGTACCGTGTGTGTCAAGCGTACGAAGTTTGTGTGGATACTTTGGAGCGTCTGCTCCGCATCCACACCCATGATGTCGTCTCCTCTTCCCCTCCGTCTATGATGAGGGAAACCATCCGGTCACCATGGTCCAACATGTGCATACACATGACAGTTTGTCACTATGTGTCGTCACACCAAAACATGTCTTTTGAGTCAATATATCAAAAAACACAAAAAATTTAATAATTCAAAAAACTTAAAGTGGGTTTGGGATTCATTACCTATGTCGCCATATGCTGCTCCTGGTGGTAGGGGCATGTCCATATCTCCACAAAAATCTATCTCTTCATAGGGATAGTCATCGATGGCTATGATCTGCCTCCGCCACCATGGAAAGAATTCCACTGGGTAGGGATTAGCCACCCTACCTCCGCCCAGTCTGCGTATAACATTTTCCCAATGTCGTTGGGCTGGATCTCGAACTTCATGTGGAGGAATGTCCACTCTAGGGCTTATCCTCAGTACACGCTGAAAGAAGAATGTGCTCAGTATGTTGTCGAAACCGAAGTATCTCACCCTGGCCATCTT
The DNA here is from genome assembly GCA_001517045.1 of Pseudotsuga menziesii. NCBI lineage: Eukaryota > Viridiplantae > Streptophyta > Pinopsida > Pinales > Pinaceae > Pseudotsuga > Pseudotsuga menziesii. The sequence goes on along the minus strand of LPNX010925904.1, from coordinate 274,241 downwards.
GCAGTCACTGAGTTGATGCTTCATGTTTCTCAATAGCACAGTGCTTCAGTCATACACCGTGGGTCTCACACACTCCACTGTATAGAACATCACTGGCCGAGAGGCTTGGTGGAGTGAAGCTAAGCCGGCTATCCTACCGAGTGCCAATAGTATGGCCTTCAGTCCTAGCACCTAGATCGAGTTTGTCAGAATTTGACTCCCAACCTTTTCCATGTCCGAAAAGTAGTACACTGCAATGTACTCATCGATAGTCAATCCACCTCTTGGCCCGCGAGATCGACGATTTACCACTTCTCCTTGTTAGGATAATCCAGTGATAAAGTATATGTCCTCAATTTCTATACTGAGCGACATCTCGTCAATGTGAAAAGACTCAGAGTCTGGATCCCAATAATCCACTAGCATCTGCAGGATTCTTGGTTTGGCCCTCAGGCTGCCAAGCCACCAAAACTTATGCAAGCCGCATGCACGCAAAGCTTGTTGGGCCATTAAGTCACTTTGCACTACCTCTTCTACATCACCGTGTTCCCTCTCCCTCCATTCTAAAACCATCCTGCACAAAAAACAAGAAATTTGGTCATTATTTGCCCTTGAAAACCTCATCCACGGCCTCATACGTGACTGTTTGCAAAAAGCCGCGTATGTACATGGGTTTGGGCGGTTTTTTTGCGTATGGCCATCCCTATACGCGGAAAAATCCACGATACTCATGTGGGCCAAAACGCACACTTTAGGATGGCCTAGAAAATGAATTGGACCATGAAAACTTAAAAAATTTGCATCAAATAGGAATAGGAGGACATGAGGAGTTACCTGGATCAAACAGTGTCGAATTTCGACGGACGATGCTCTCGAAATTCGTGTTGGAAGTTTTGAGATCAATTGGGTAAAAATTTCAAATGATATGGGATTTTTAAATTTTTTACTATTTATAGATTTTTTTTGAAAATTTTGACCCACTTTCTATATTTTTGACCATTTCTGACCATTTTGAACCGTTTTGGACTAATTTGATGATGTAGGAATCCGTTTTGAGTGTGGTTTGACTATGATTTTGACCCGTTCATGCCAATTTCAGGTATTATGTCTAAACTAGCATACCGGTTAGGTTTCACATCCATTTTCACTTTGCATGACCTTATGACCATTTCATTATAACCTTAGGTACAAACCCATTCTATCTTGTCATGGAACCCCCTTGTTCCTTTTAGAAGTGACATGATGTGAATGGTAGAGCTTGACCATACATGGGTACCCTAGTTAGCTCCTGTTTTTCATTTGGTGCCCATGCCGACATTTTTCCTTTAGGGTGTGGGAGTCCTTTGTATAGTATCGCCATGACTTTGCGCAAGATCCTCATACTCCTCTTGATCTTTTTGCTGGCCTTTTCCCCAGGACTCCCATATGTCAAGTTGTAATTGCATTATCATGAGTTTTGCTTGCCTTATTGAGCCTTATGTTGGATTCCCTAACTTTAATTATCAGCCATTTAGCACGAGCTTGTCTCATGTCTAGCCACGCAGAGCCATTTTATATATCTTTTGCGGCTTGATTCCCCATTTTTTTCCGGGGGGAACTTTCCCCCGAGTGTCATTATCCTACACATGTTTCCTTGCATTGAGCATAGGTATGTTCTGTTGCTTGGAACTAGTTTGTTTTCCCCCTAACACTCGTCTCCTCCTAGTATGTAACTATAAAGAATTTTTATTCTTTTTCAAGATTTTCAAAATATTTGAAAAAGTCCAAAAAAATAAAAAAACCAAAAATTCGAACAGGAAAAGATGTTATCTTTGGCAGCAGTCGAGTCATGTCGCCTTCGAACAGAGCACTGTATATCACATCTGTTGGTTGGGTTAATAGTTTGAATTTAGGAGCTATACTCGTTTCTCTGAGTTTATCTCCACTGATTGGTTAAGCTTCCAATCCCTATGGAGCCTCTGTCGATGCCTCCTGTGTCGCAGATATGTCCCAGTTTTTGTATATAGAGTCTATGCTTCCTACATTCAGTCACCATTCACCTTTATGCTCTTGTTCGAAGGAAGTTGAAGCCTGAGTCGACCATTCCTTAGTTTTCTTGACTTTGCATGTCAGCCATTCCTGGTACTCATACTGGTTCGTGCACATTATGATCGAGTCCTTCCACATTATATAGCTTTGCTGAGTACCTTGTGTTGGATGATGGGGGATGCCTTAATGACCTCCTTCCAGTAGATTTCATCCCATCAACTTCAGATCATTTATTCTGGGATAGGAGTCTAGATTCATATTGAGTACCTTGAGACTTGTAGTCATCAGTGGCAGGTTCTCTCACCATCGACAGTTTTGGGAATACATCAATGTCCCCTAATCGATGGATTATTTCAAGTGTTTGACCTTAACACATTTATTCACACTTGTCAGTTTGCACTCTAGTACCTTGATTCCCATTTTCATTATAGGTGGGTGATCTCGCGTCTATTAACAGTATACATCAATGACCGGTAATCACATGATGGACTACTATGTTCGACCTCGACACCTTTATTCACATAGTAGGACATGTACTCATAGCGAATTGTGTAGAAGACTTTCCAGCTTGGTGGCATTCTAGATACGCTACCTCCTTGATCATGCTAGTGTTCATGAGATTTCAGCTCTAGTGACTTGATTCCATTGTATGTCAGATATCTTCATCCATTATGGAGATATTGATCCATTGAATATCTTCAGCTTTCATAGAGATCATGATCCTTTGTATATCTTCATCATGGATATTCTGATCTATCTATATTGTATGTGGCGATGACCACACATGTCATATTTTGTATCATGCATATTCATGGCCATTGTACTCTTATGTATCTAGGACTGATGTATGTACTTGCAATCATATGCATAAGTATTTGTACTTTATTGTTGGATGGCTGGTTCTTCATCACTCCACTTATGGGATGGACTTATAATGTGTTCCGGCCATCGTATCACCCCTCTGACCTCACACATTAGGGGGCATCTGTTATAGCTGATTTTACCACACATGGTAGATCACATATTTATGGCCTTCCCTGTCCCTCTGCACACTCTTTGGACCCCATGGACCATTTTTGTACCTTTGATGTTTCCAATATCATCCCTAAAAACATGAATTATTTTCCATACACAACTTTTAAACCCATTCTCGCGTATATATGCGGATATGACCCTTAAACCCGCGTACATCGGGATGTGTGCAAAAGGCCAAATAGTTTTGGAGTTTTCCTTGATGTGGATCCAAGTCACTTGTCTCTTGGCCTTCCATATGCCTTGAGATCACTTAGATTTTACTTTCCATTACCCCATTGAAGAACTATATAAGGAACCCTTTGGATACATTGAAAGGAGAGGAATTGAAGAGCAAGAAAACTATAGTACATTGTTGCCGTAGCTTGCTTATACTTGAGTCTGCATCCCTTTGTCCCTTGGATCACTTGGTGTTCTTCCCAAGCTTGCGTTTTATTGTGAGATTTCTATCGAGAGATGGAGGATTGAGGTGGTGGAGGCCCAGGTGGAGGACTCAGTTTCTTCGGTTCATAGACGTGCCGATAGAGGTTGTCAATCTTGTAATCTCTGATTTATATTAATAGAAATATCTTTTCTTGTCCAATGATGTGCATTTAAATGAATATTGAATCCATGGATGCTTTTAATTGATTATATATGCTAGAGTAGGTCTAACATCATTATATAGTATGCTTGTCTTGTTTGCTGATTGTTGAGAGAGCAAATTGTCAACAGAAGCGGGATTGAAAAATATCAACATGGATCTACATCAACCATCCGAAATAAGGTATGTTTCGAGATACTTTAGTGTTAGATTTTTTATTTCTCTTTCATATGGTAAGGGATTGATTTCTGCTGTTACTCTGTATATTGTGGTACCCCAAGCCATAGGAAGTTTTCTCCGTAACACCAATTCGAGTAGGGATCCATTGAGATTCCCCAACTTACATGAGTGCCTTCTTGGATGTTATATTTAGGCCTGACATGTCATAATGGTCATATTTCAGCATTCAGGTCTGCAATATGTCATAAATGTCATAGTATCTTCATCATTGGTGTCATAGATATCATAGATGTTAGGGATTCTAGCCCAAGTGTCCAAGAAGCTCCCATTTGAATCTTCCTCTCCATTGTAAGTTACATTTCCTTCCAAATTCTACCTATGATGCATATGGCCAAGTGTATTAGCCTTCTAAATCATCCAAGAACATTAGGCTTCCCATGGATTCTAAATTTCAAGAGGAGGATGCCATGTGGGACATAAATTCTAGTTTGTGTGGGCCCTGTAATCTCCATGCTCCATTGCCACTTCAATTTTATCTTGTATTGATTTAATTAGCTCCATTATTAAATATTTATTCCATTCTAATGTCCAAACATCATTTATTAGCTCCCTTTTTAAAATTCCAAATGTATCCATCCAACCTAGGGAACTAGTAGGATTGATGGAATTGTCCTGCTATGCAATTATTTGAATGGGGACATTATAGTCCTCCCCACCCAAGATTGCTTGTCCTCAATAAATTTCATATTTGGATGCTGCAAAATATTCTCCTCTTCCCATGTGGCATATTCACTTGGTATATCCTTCCATTGTACTAATTATTCTTTGATAGTCCTGCTCATTGATTTTCTTTAGCTGCAACTTGAGTAGTGGCACTCATGTACTCCATATTTGGAAACCTTTTCTAAACTTTCACCCCTCTTTGCTTCTGTATAATTCTTTGAAGTTAGTGCTGAGTTACCAAACTTTTAGTTTCTTAATATTCCAAGAAAATTTTAGAGAGTAACCACCATGCTTGTTGCTGCACTACTCTGATTACAATCATCTTCTCAAGTGGTGAATAAATATCCAATGATGCTTGTTTCCCCCAAAATTGAAACCAATGAGACCAAAAGTGATCCCAGGGTCCCATATGATCCTGATACATGCATGGTGTGAAATGCCTATGATGAAATGCCATGAACAACAAGCATGTGAAAATTGAATTCATCTCTCAAAAGGTCTCCAACATAGGAAAGTGGAACACTGCTCTACAAAGATGAACTCAAACAACTGAAGGTTGGTTTGCTTTCTCAAACCAACAAGCGAATTACTACTCTAAGTGAGATGAAACCAAGCAATTCCAGGATCACATTGCTTGTATTACACCCTTACAAACATCATGAGTACAAAATATAGATAATGAAAGTACATAACAACATCGTACAAATGTACATCAATAAGGTACCTCATCAAAGAATCATGAAAGTGCATGTACATCCAAGTAAGTAGATCATCATGTGTCCCATACACACAAGCATCAAGTATTATATCAGATCTGCCCCATTGACATAGGTGAGTATCCCATGTCCCATAATGCTGCTCCAAAAAAATATAATGTGCATCAATATAATCAGCCATGTGTTCTTTCATCCAAGAAGTGAATGAAGGACCTCCACCAAAATATGAACCAAATAAGGAGCAAAGAAAACATGAAGACTTCAAGTGGCTCCAAGAAGTATCATCAACACACCCATGAATATGTATATCAACATGAAATAATAAAGGATTTTTCTTCCAACAATAATGTTCTTCAATCATATATCTCTTCACTCAAGTGTGGGATGACGTTCCTCCAACATCAAATGGACTAGGCAAGGAGCAAGGAAAAGCATGAGTCTCCAAGTGACTCAAGTGAATACCATAGGTGCATCCAAGTGGATGTGTATCATCATAATGTAACAAGGGATGCTGATGCAAATGTAAATAATTTGGTTATGTAATCATGTCATCATCAAAATGAGAGATAGAAATTCTATACTCTTCATGTGGCACCGTCAAAAGGAAACCTTTCACCCATATTTCATTAGGATGAATGTTGCAAAATTTGGAAGTGTAGGATGTAGGAGAAAGAACCAAATCACCCAAATGATTAGAAATTGAAAAATTTTCATCATGTGAAGGATCCATAGGGGTAGGATTATGCACCTCCCTTAAAAATGCAAAACTTTCCTCATGGGTTGGTTCCAAGGTAGTGGAATCATGCACTTGTTCAAAAAGTGTGCACCCATATTCAAGAGGCAACTCAAGTTCCTCTTCCACCACAACTAGTGAATGGCTCTCATCAAGCTCATATTAAAACATATCAAGAACCTGCAATTATCCATGTTTCTCATGATCCCTCATGTTATGAGAATCCTCCAAGCAATCTACCATATGACAATCTAAAACATAGGAGGAAGAACAAGTATCTTGCAACCTTTTTGGAAGTTGCTCATTTTGAGTTTTGAGCTTATGAATATCCTCATTATTATTCAAGTATTCTTTATGTAACCATTCATTAAGCTCAACCAAATTATTTCTATCAAAAATCAAAGACATGAAATTACCTTCAATGTTGCACATTTCTCTTTGAATCTTCTCCATGTCTTCAAGGAAGGATGGATCCTCCAATGAAGAAATTTTCCAACAAGAATTTGACACCAATGCTTTAGTATCATGGAGTATGCTAAGGGCCTCATGGATATCCATTTCACTCATCTTCAAATACCCTTCAATGAAGGATGGTTCATTGGAGTGAACCTCCTCTTCTTCTCTCTTCTTGATTTGATCAACTTCTTGAAGCTCAAGTGGTGATGGGGAAGTTGATCTTGGTTCTTCATTATCTGTCACAAGGTATTAATCTTCATGATTATGAGAAATTTGGCTTGCAACAACATTTTCAAATCTGATCTCTATGTCACCAACATAGAGTTGTGAGCACCCATCAGTAGGTACTCCTTCATAGTTCAAGGATCCATCAATAGCTTCTATTTAATTGGAACAACCCCCATTAGTAAGTATTGTGTTATTTTCTTCACCTTCCTCTTTACGTTATTCTTTGCAATCAACTTGAGGTAATTTATTCTCCACTTCATTATTCTCTGTTTCTTCCTTTAATGGTGTATCTAGGCTCTTTTCACAAATAGGACGATTTTTTCTCATTTCATGCTCCTCCAAACTTGTGGATTGTTGATTGTCCCTAAATGAATTCACAATTTCCTTATTGTTCCTAAATCCATACTTGACAAGATATTATTGGAAAGAATACCTATCATGAATATCCCCTCTCAAAGTTTGATACTCCTGGAAGCATGCTTTAATATCTATGGTTGTAACTTCTTCTTTTGTTGGTCCAGGAGGAAGGAAAGTGGGCATAGTGGGCCTATTGTGAAGCCAAGACATGTCTGAAAATTTTTCTTAAATGGATGGTATTAATGCACAGGTTCAAGGAACATACTTTGATACCACTTGTAATGTCCCTTTTAAATAAATTTTATTTTAATGACCAATTTTTCACTTTTTTCCCTATTTTGACCTTTGACTAGTTTTGATGTATAGGTCTCCAAACTGACCCGAATGCTCCCAAATACTATGAGAAGGTATATGAATGATATTAATACTTGAATATTATTTTCATGGATTAATTATTTCCCTCCAAATGCTTCTGCAAACTTGTTTAATATTTTGTCCAAGGTAGGATTTTTCACTAGCAAATTGGGGTTCCAATTCCCGAGGGTAAATGTTGAAAATGGCTTTCCAAATGCTCCCAAACCCACTCGAATTTATGAACAGAGGAAGAGGATGTTTAAGGAAAATTATTAAGGTCTCTTGTGCATCATTATTCAGTTTATAAAGGCTGTTATAACCCTCTCCCAAACAACTACAAAATCACTAGTTCGACCCATAGGGAAATGACACCAAATCTTCTCCAGATGCAAATAAACTGAGTAAGATGACTTCAAATGTTTAACTGCTGGATATGAAACTTATAATACTAATAAATGGAAGTCCATTCATCATAAATATATCATAGAAACATTCTTTTATTCGAAATAATCAGCATTACAATGGCATACATCAATATAGTGGGGAAATGGTCATTGTTTGCTCATTAATAATCACTGTTACATACAACCATTTGGTATTTTGACCTGAGACTTTTTGAATATGAATAACAGAGTATATTAATCTTATTACAATCATAAATGGACCATGATAATCTTGCCAAAAGAGTACAATATCTCACCCAAATCGCAATCCCTCAAGGATCAAGAATATGCAATAAAGACTAGAAATGGTTGAGAGAATGTGATGCACTAGAAGAAACTAAGAGCTTCCCTGTAGCTTACACATACAAATAAAAAATCCATCAAGGATCCTCGAAATACCTGAATGGCCTCTCCAAACACCAACTTGGATGGGAATCTTTCACCCTCGAAATTGGCTGAGGCAAGGAACTAGTCATCCACTAGCTCTCTCTCTTCACAAATGCAAATTTCTCAAATGATAAAAATCCCCTCTCTTGGTTGATCTCTGTATTTTATAAAAAGCCTTATCCTTCTAAGTTTACCAACCCATCCACAAACTCAAGCCAATTTGAATTTGGGTGTGTGCTCAAGCTTTTCCATGTGTCCTCCCTTCCCTAGCCTTCCATCTTCTCTTAATTCAAGTAGGGACCCATTGAGCTTCCCCAACTCACATGAGAACCTTATTGGATGCTATATTTAGGCCTGACATGTCATAATGGTCAGATTTTAGCCTTCAGGTCTGCAATATGCCATAAATGTCATAGCATCTTCATCATTGGTGTCAAAGATGTCATATATGTTAGAGAATCTAGCCCAAGTGTCCAAGAAGCTCCCATTTGACTCTTCCTCTTCCATTTAAGTTAAATTTCCTTCCAAATTCGACCTATGATGCATATGGCCAAGTGTATTAGCCTTATAAATCATCAAAGAACATTAGGATTCCCATGGATTCAAAATTGCAAGAGGTGGATGCAATGTGACACAAAAATTCTAGCTTGTGTGGGCCCCATAATCTCCATGTGTCTCCATGATCCATTTCCGCTTCAATTTTCTCTCGTATTTATTTAATTATCTCCATTATTAAATATTTATTCCATTTTAATGTCTAAACATCATTTATTAAATGGGGGCATGACAGTCCTCCCCTCCCAAAACTTGCTTGTCCTTAAGCAAGGGAAAATATGAATGATGAAACATTTGGACTCTTTTCCACAAACTTATTCTAGCTATTACATACACCGTTTGGACTCTTTTCCACAAACTTATTCTAGCTTCTACATACACCATTTGGACTTCATCTCTTTTATAAATGAATCATTTTGTAATATTTCATTTTTCATCCTTCACCATAAACTCATGAATGACCTTGCTTTTGAAGTAATCCATGGATAATTGTGTTGCAAGGTTTGGATTAAACTTGGAACAAAACATGCAGAATGGCCAACCTCTTCTTGAAGATCTTAGAATGGGGATAATCATGCTTTTCATAATGATATGTGTTGTAAAAGGGATGCTACAATGATAATTCCTGAAACATCAATTCAAGACTTGGACAAATGTACCTCAAGCAAGGGAAAATATGAATGATGAAACATTTGGACTCTTTTCAACAAAACTTATTCAAGCTGCTATATACACCATTTGTAATTCATCTCCTTTATAAATAAATCCTTAGGAAATATTTCATTTTTCACCCTTCACCATAAACTCATGAATGACCCTGCTTTTGGAGTAATCCATGGCTAATTGTGTTGCAAGGTTTGGATTGAACCTGGAACAAAACATGAAAAACAACCAACCTCTTCTTGAAGAACTTAGGATGGGGATAATCATACTTTTCATAATGATATGTGTTGTACAAAATGGATGCTACAATGATATCTCCTGAAACATAAATTCAAGGCTTGGTCCCCTGGTCATTTATATTTCATTTTGTATTGGTGTTATTACTACTCATTGATTGTTTGAAACATATGTATTATTTACATAGAGTTATTCCAAAAAGTCATTGTGTAGATTTGATTATTTTCCTATATTGAACATCACTGGAATGGAACAATATCCATGAGACCGTTGAAAAGAGAAAATGAAGACCTTCCTTTCATTTGGTAGGGGTAGTGGAAGAGAGTGTTATTGCAATCATGTTTATTTAAAGGTTGGATGAGATGTTTGGAGTTCTTTGTAATGAGTAGAATGCCAAGAGCATGCGAGGCTATGTACAAGTCTTATTGTTATCATGTCTATTTAAAGGTTGGATGAGATGCTTGGAGTTCTTTGTAATGAGTAGATTGGTTGAGCATGATAGCTTGGGTTGAGTGATTTAGAATCATGTAGCTCAACTCCCTAACTTTAGTGGCTTTATGGCTTAGCTTAGGGCGACCTATGCACTAGATGCCTATGGTTGGGTGAAATGTTATCTATTGCTATGAAAATGTATGTATTTGGATGTTGTGTGTGTATTTATGATCATGTGGTTATCTACTCTTGTATATTCCATTGCATTTAATGAGCTGAAATTTTAGGGGCTAAATTTTTTCCTTTAGTTAATTTTCAATGGTTTTCTCCAAAAAAAATCCCCATTCACAAATTTTCATTTTTTCTAAAATGATTTGCCAAAATTTTAAAGGATCATTATTTTTTACTAAGCTATTTTTAAAATTATATAAAATCCTTATAAAAAATGAATATTTTTACAAAAATATTGTATTTTAAAATTTCCATTTTAAAAATTACAATGGTTTTTACTCTTATCAGAATTTTTTGGTATACCCTTTAATACCTTCGTGGAAATCCATAGACTCCGTGGAAATCCTTATCTACTGATATTTTGGACTCATTTAATGGCTCCTCGTATTATTATTACAATTTCTCTTAGGGATGCCACACTGAGGTATTAAAGCTCGCATCTCATCATTACAATTGCTCCTAGGGATGCCACACTGTGGTATTAAAGTTCAACTTTAATGTTGTCTCAAATTTATGAAAATGTGTCAACCTATTTCATAGGGAGTTAGCTAGTTGTTCTATTTTTGGGTCATTTTTGTTTGAATCAATTTTTATTGAAATTGCATTTTTTTATTGAAAAATAGATTCAACACCTTTAAAACTAGATTTTAGCAATTCTAGACAGATTTTAGTTAAAAAAAAATGGTCCAATTTTAGCAATTCTAGACAGATTACAGAGAATGGTTGTCAATCTGCACATGAAGTACTTTGGAGGAGACAATGCAGGGTGGTAATTTCAATGAGCACCATGAATTTTCATGCAGCAGCTCTCTTTCAACTAATTCGTCCATCAATGGGCGCAATGGCGTCAACTCACGAAGTGGACGAAAGAATTGGGAGAGTCGTTTCGAATCTGAATCCAGTTATGTGGGTATTCCCAAGTTTATTGCCTCTGATCGTCAACTGTAAGGATCCCCATTTTCCAGCAAATTATAGTTATTCGAATGAATCGACCTCTCATTCCTGCATTTATGTTTCAACGACCACATGTTCTAACTGTAATTTGAGCTCAGAAATTGAAATGTTGGGCAGAGGATCCAGTTAGTTTAGGTCAATCCCAGCTGCTGATTATTAATGTATAGTTTTGTATTATCTTTCACGGCACAGCAGGCAGACATGTAGTATCTCCAAATAAAACAAATTTACAATTAGCACATGCATCCTGCAGCGCTTGCACAGATGCGTGCACAAATCACAACTTATGTTTTAATTGTTTTCGAGATCGATGTAACGTTTTTCATCACAGTAATTTACAAGTTACATATTTTTTATTGCCATCTTTTCTTACAAAACATAAGGATATATCACATAATTTTTACAAAATTTTAGTCATTGCGTCGAGAGGCGCTCTACAGCCTTGTCACGTGATGTAACGTTACTAACATGTCGGCAAAAAATAATAGTGAAAGTGAATATTCTGGAAAAGATTTTGTAACACAAAATAAAAAAATATCACATTCGTAAAATTATTTTTATTAATAAAAAATAAATTTTCTAATAAGCCAAAATAAATGTCGGCCACAAAAACAATCTAATATGGGGGAGATGTTGTAAGATTTTTCCTACCTAACAAAACAATAAAAAAATATAAATTTAATTATCTGTAAAAAAAAATATGTGAGTCAAGAAAAAAACACAAAACTGCCCCCAAAAAAAACAATCTAATATGGGGGAGATGTTGTAAGATTCTTCCTACCTAACAAAACAATAGAAAAGTAAAAATTTAATTATCGGTAAAAAAAATATGTGGGTCAAGAAAAAACACAAAATTGAATTATCCGCATAAAAATGTTGTCCTTGGACATGGTTTTAAAACCATGTACAAAGCATTCTAAAAAACCCATGGTTTTATTGTACATGGTTTAGGTGGCTTTGCACATGGTTTTTAAACCATGTGCAAGGCCTCCTAAACAACTCATGGTTTTATTGTACATGGTTTTGGAGGGCCTTGCAAATGGTTTTAATACCATGTGCAAGGCCTCCTAAACAACTCATGGTTTTATTGTACATGGTTTTGAAGGGCCTTGCAAATGGTTTTAATACCATGTGCAAGGCCTCCTAAATAACCCACGATTGTAGGAGGGCCTTGCAAATGATTTTTAAACCATGTGCAAGGCCTCCTAAACAACTCATGGTTTTATTGTACATGGTTTTGGAGGGCCTTGCAAATGTTTTTAATACCATGTGCAAGGCCTCCGAAATAAACCACGATTGTAGGAGGGCCTTGCATATGGTTTTAAAACCATGTAAATATTAATAATAAAAATATTATATGTGGACCTTAAATAATAATAAAATGTGTATTTTTGTTTGAATCAAATCAATGGATACCTAAGAAGAGGTTTGCACCTGGAGAGATTTGATCCATCTCGGCGCTTGATAGAGCCTAGGATTTGGATCTATGCTGGTATAAAATTTAAATTTGATAAGATGATCAGTGGGTGGGGTTAGATAGATTTTAGGGTAATATTAGTGTTCAATTCTGTTGATGTATGTTATCGTTTTGATGTCTTATTTAGGGTTTACTCAATCAACCATCTATAAACATGAAGAAATTTGGAAAAAAAATATTGAATCATAAATAATCTTAAATCTTTCAAAGTAAAACACTAGGATATATAGATTCAATTATTTAGACTATTTTATAGAAGAATTTTCATAGATTACTCAATGTTTGGTATATTATATAACCGTATATTTGTGTATCTATCTAGATTGTTTTATAGAATATTTATTTTATCAAATGAAAGATCAAATATTTTATATGGAAAAAAATAAAAATAAATATTTACAATTACATTTTAATATTTTTATTATAATAGTATTTTTTTTTTCATTTTTTACTGGAGAATTGGTAACTAGGTGGTTCTGGTACTTGCTTGACGTGGGGTCCATTATTGTCAGCTACTACTATGACCCTAGGTGCGTCCACACAGCCCCGCAAGCATGGGGCACGGATAAGTCACGGTGAGATTTGAACTTGAGACCTTCTTTAAACATTCCTTCATTTACAGGGCACTTGCCAGTGAATCTACACCCCGTGGGATTATTATAGTAGTATTTTATTAAATGAAAAAATAAATATTTTACATAAAGAAAAATAGAAAAATATTTAAAAATAGATTTTAATATTTTTATTATAGTAATTTTTTTTAATAATATATAAGTTGATAAAAATATTTATAAAATTTATCTTAATAAAATAATAACTATATAAATTCAATTATTATTATTTATATTTTTATATAAAAAATTAAGTTAACCATCTCATTTAGAGTATATTATGTTTGTTTTTTTCCTTTTAAAATGTGTATTTTACATGTTACGTAGTTTTTAAGGCTACATTTTACTTACAAAACATAAGTAACTATATATCATATAAGTCTTACAAAATTTCAGTTAAATATAAGGTGATCTATTGGTGGAGTTAGATGGATTTCATTCTATTCTCTCGTGAGGATGTTTTGGCTTATATGCCACACTTATGGTTTGCTCAACCTACCATTTACAAAAGTGGAGAAGTTTGGACAAATTTGTTGACCTCTGGTGCCGTGAAAACCCTGAGTATAAACCCTCAGTGAAGCTCTGTGTTGAAAATCCTCAGTGAAGCTCTGTGGTGAAAACCTGTTGGCCGGATTTTTTGAATGAGGCAAACTAAGGATAATCAACCCACACAAGCTACCATGGGGGATTCACTTGTTGACCAATATCCTATCATGTTAGTTCATATTGTGGGTTTTAAAATTATTAAAAATTGAACGAATATATTGTAGGTATTGGGGGGGATGAGGGGTTTAAGGTAAGGGTGGTAGGGTGGTTTATAAGGATTGAGGTATAAAAAGGGGAGGGGAAGAGGTTTTAAGTATTGGGAGGGGGTTTCAACAAAAAGAGTTTGGGTCAATATATCTGGAAATTAAGGGTATTCTTTAATATCCCACGATCGCACGTGCTATGTGAGATGTTCACTAAGTGAAGTCCCTTTGCAAGCTGCTTACTGTAGCTTCTAGTGTGTTTGGATTAGTTGATTCTCGCGGGAACAAATACCACGTTGCCTTTGTAGGTTTTCTCTCTAGAATAGAGAGTCTCATAATCATATCTTAATACTTTCCTCAAGGATAAACCATTCTAAAATGAAAACTAAATTTAACTAAGATGCAAATTTCAAAAACACAAAACACACAAATTTAGTAGCTGCTAAATCGCACAGATTTAGCAGCTACTAAACTGTAGCTTTCCATTCATGAAATAAAACTTAAATTCTAAATTAAAACAAGAATTTAATTAATATATTTCTATCCTATTATGCATAGGAGCATGGTTAATATTTATGTTACCTTAAAACCCAAATTATGATAAATACTATTTGAATCAGAATGACAATGTAACATTAATCATTCTAATTTAAACAACATGAATAATTAAAATAATAACAACAATTTATCATTAAAACACTCATGTGATCAATTAAACAGATTCAAGAATAACATAGAATTCAAGGAATAATGAAGATTATATTAGCATACAATCACACAGTATACATATGCCAAAAATTAGATATAATAGATATAAACATGGTTTTATATATATATATATATATATATATATATATATATATATATATGAAAATAAATTCTCAAACCAGATTGAAGAGGTTGTGGCAGAACTCTGTTACAAAACAATAATATTGATCACGACTCACTCGCATGCTTACATCCATCCTTGAATATCAAGAGAAGCAAATATATAAATTTTGGGAAGAAAATTCCCTCTAGTTCTCCCAACACTTCTCCTGGCATCATCTCCTCAACTATTTCTAAAGAAAAATTTACAGAAAAGAAATTATTTCAGAAGAGACTACCTCCATCTTCATATCTCTGGAGACCTTCCCCCCCTCCCCCCACAAGTTGAATTCCTTTTGTTTAAATAGAGAGAAGGCTCATAACAAACTATAGAAAACAAATCTTACAACTAACGATTTTTTGGAAAACTCCGGCTCCAACAGGCCCGAATAGCTCATAGCTCGTGCATTTTTTTGGGAAACGACCCATTATAAAGGTAAATAGGCTCATTAGTGAAGTGGATTTTCAATCATTTGAACTAATTCCTCACGTTTTGATCACAATCGTTCACACAAAAACATGTCTTCTACAGATACGCGATTCTCCATTTTTGTAGTCTCGTTAGTTTGATGAACTAGCATTTTTCACCATAAATCCTGAAAATTTCCTCCATCTGGTGCATTTTTTACTCCTTGATGTCATTTAGCCTTTGAAAATTATTCGACATGAAGAATGGCTTTTTCATATCACTAAAAAAAAGAAAACCGAAGTCATGAATAAAATTTACCAAACTTTAGGTTAATTCCCTTACAAATGGAAACTCGATAAAAGTTTTGAATTACAATTCCAATGAGCAAGTTTTGTTTAATAAATTGAATAAATCAAAATGAAAAAATGAACTCCTATGTGAATCCACATATATGCTTTAAGATAGTAGTATAATACAATTTTCCTCTTTTCAATAAATGATAGTTTATTTTTTTAATGTGTAGATATAAAGGCATAATCAAAAGTTTAAATATAAAATGTTTTAAAAGATAATAGATTTTGAGACATATACTCCTTAGGAAAATGAAAGTATTTTGCTTTTGATATGATTATGGATTAAAAGAATTTTTAGAATGAATAGATTTATTGAATAGGATGATTCTATTTAAAATTACCATTTTAATGATTATTGCAGAAAAAAGATTAATACAAATTTTAATTAAAAATGACATTTTTGAATATATATGCTCAAAACTAATTAGTAAAATTATTAAGATCAGAATTTCCATAAAAATGAGGAATCTCGCAATTTGTCACACCCTCTTACATATATTATCATAAGTCTTTATGACTATTAAAGATTAAACAAAAACAAACTCATACCAAAAATTGCTCAACGGTAAACTTAAGTAAATAAATTATTTTATGTATCAAAATTACGAATCAAGGAATGATTTTAATGAAAATTTGAGGATTATAAAGTTTGACAAATTATTTGAGTTCAAAATTTATAAATCATAATCAAGCAATTGAATAATTAATCTCAATCTCCTAGAAGTGTTCATTTAATCATTAATAAAGTGAAGGCTAAAATTTGGCAAGGTTGTCGTAAGGCCAAGATAATTGAATTCTTTCAAAGTAAGGTGTATAATCAAATCGACCAAGTTCAAATAAGAGCATGCAAGTGTTCTCTAACCAGTAGGAGGAAAAAAGATTCAAACGATAAAATGGTAACTTGTTGACAAAACAATTAATAAAAAGATGCGATGAAAATAAATGATCATAAAGTTGCAAAATCTTCATAGCATAACCAATAAGCAGAAATACCATCATTTTCATCACGAATAATCAAGTAATAAAAAGGGCAGAAAATCAAATGTTTGAACAGGAGACTATTAAATCATTGGATAAACTCAAGTAAAGAAAACCATAGCTAAATATTTACAAGATTTCTAATAGGGGCCCCTTGATTTTTGTGAAAATCAAGGGGAATTTGTTGGGGTTCCAACAAATGGCGACATACCTGGGCCAGTTATCTCTGCCATCTTATTTCAAATAAATGTGTAATACATAGACTTAAGATTTGCTAGAAGAAATCAGAAAACCTCTATCTAATAAAAAACAATGTTTAATGATTTTCATATCTGCAAACACTTTCAGAATTATCCTCTCTATCAAACATAATAAAGTTTTTTGTTTGAATATGAGCCAAAATATTACCCTGTCAAGACTAAGTACTCAAAAATTAAAGATAATCCAAACCATCAGTATAAAGATGTAACTATTTATTTCTCTAAAAAAATTCTAGAACAAGTTCCAATTATTGAAATCATCCATTTTTCATCATTTTTTAAAATATTCTTTATAAAATAAGGAATCACCATCCTATATTGGTAACCAAAAGACAACGTCACTCACAAACATCACCATAAAATGAATCAATTAGCTCATTACTGAGACCCCCTGTCTCTTGATCAAATAACCAGGAGCCACTACTGTATTTCTTGGTAATGTCATACTAGTGGTGTTCATGATCCTGATCGGACCAACTCATTACAGAGACCTCCCATTCCCAATTTTATACTATTAAAAATTTATGAATGGAACATAATCAAGAAACTTCACAAATTGTAAATAAGCTTAAAAATAACTGATAATTCAGATTGATAAGGATTTTCCAAGTACAAGGTTTTGAAAAGGTAACTAACAAGCTATATTTACTATAATATAGAAACATATCAAACAGGATTAATCCTAATCATACTAACAAATACTATAATATTGTAACAGGTTCATTCCATATTTAAGAAGATCTTATTAGTTTAAGCAAATTGAAATACTAGACTTTATCACAACTACTCAAAATAAATTAACAAACTGAAATTCAACCATAGATATGTATTTATTTACAACCTCTTTATTTCAAAAACAACAAAAAGAAAAATCAAAGTATCAAATTCAGGACTAAAACCAATCAAACAAACAATATTGAAATTTAAAAATACAGAAATAACTATCATTAATTTACTCAAAAACTTATATACAAGATAGAACCTGATCAAATCCAAATTTCAACCAAAAAGTATGTATTACAATCCAAAAGAAAAGATGAATTAAGTCTTCACAAAGATGCCCATTTTTTTAATGATATGCAATTTTCTTTTTTTAAATGTATCGAAACTTCAGCTGACTGTCGAAGAAGATAAATAAACTTGAAAATCGAAAATCAGCTTACGGTCATATTTTATGAGACGAGCTATACGAAATGATGTAAAAATCATAAAATCATGACATGCATAAATAATGAAGACAAATCTCCTAATGTTAAATTTGACTATAATATACAAAGAATTAAACTTTTAGTAAAATGGTCAAACATGAACAAAAGTAGAATTAGGAGATGTGAATTTTATAGATATGGTGATTTTATAAGAAACATCATAAGCTTGTCCTTAATGTCAAGTTTCTAAAATATTTGCAAAATCATTCAATTCAACATTTTCTTCATTCCCTAGAATTCATTTAATTAATCGATGAGAAGTTTGAGTAAATCAGATCCCTTTATTCATTATTATTTACAAAAGGAAAATAAAAAATGAAGCAAAACAAATTCTAAACAGTGCAGTTTATAATTATAATTTAAATATGAGTGAGCTATGTTTGTAATTTTTTTTTAAGTAAGAAAACATTATGAACATCATCTTCAAATATTCTTGCTTTAAAACTTCAAATCCTCATTCATATGCAGTTTGTAATTAAGTCTTAATAGTTGAAAATAAGAGAGTGATTCCATGAAGGTGGGTAACTCTTTTTGGCCAAATTTCGCGATGAAAACCTGATTTTTTACTCATGTGCTAGATAGAATCCCTCGAAACACATATATGTTATGTGAATTTTGACTTGTAGTTAAAAAAACAAATTGTAGAATATTATGTTTCCTTCCCAATAATTTTTTTTTTTAAATATTCCGATGTGATTTAATGTGTGAAATTTTGCATTTAATGAACTGTGTGACCTTTAAAATTTGAAGAAGTTAATAAGTGGCTCGTGTCCATCCTCAATAATTCAATCTTACATTAATAATTAAAAAAATATATATACGAGCATGATCTATACAAATGCATTGTGGTCTACATATTTTTTTTGTTAATTTATTTCGCAATATACAATTATTTATTATTTTTCGAAAGTGACCACGTCTGATTTCAATATCATTTTATACACATGTGTGTCCATCCCAGCTTTTTTTTCACTTTTTTAAAAAATTGAAAAACCAAAAATACCCTTTCGAAGACGATGCATCGATGTGTGGGCTGTGTATTTTTCCAAATTTTTTGGATGTGTATTTTTTACCCTACGGATTTTTCTTTGAGCAGCTTCGAAGTTGTTGTTAGGTTTTCTAAGTGTAAGTTTTAGAACTAATTAAAAAAAACCATATGAATGCCAAAACGCATGCATGATACCTCAATGGATAGAGGATTCGGTGATGAATCTATCGGTATGAACTCCGCTCAGTTGTGTGCCATGAATGGCAACGTTTACACCCCTAGAAGACACAGAGAAACATTGATTTTTCTATAAGAGGGTTGAATTTCTGTTTTTTAGGCCCTTGATCGAACTCTAGAGCTCGATCGAGGTTTTAACCAAAGCTCGATCGAGAAAATTATAAATAGCTCGATCAAGGTCTAGTTTTTGTTAAAAAATCATACAAAAGTGGTCAAGAATGAAGTTAAGCATTGATGGCATTAATTTCATTTCAACTACCTTCCTAACACCATTTCCCACGTGAATTCCTAAATAAATTCTATATAAACATAAAACATAAACATCTTACTAATTTTATCATTCACAATTGGTTAACTAATTTGAAACAATGCTTGTGTTCTAATGCAAATTTAGCATTGTGTTTACATATTGTTGTAGGTGTGAATTTGGATTGTTGATCTTGATCACAATGGGAAGAAAAAAGCGTCGAAGTAAAATATCTACTAGGAATCAAATCAACACCGAAGAAATGAGAGAGAAAGATAGAGAAAGAAAGAGGAAAAAAAGAGCAATCTTGAGAGGAGAAGAAGTTGCAAATTAAGCTATGATGAGAGAATCAAATGCCATTGCTAACAATATTGGTATAATTTAAAAGTTATGCAATTTCATATTCATAACTATAAATTTTATTTCCTAGTGATATAGTTCATATAATTTCATTCATATTTTCATATAATTTCATATTGCATAATATATTTAATTTCATAGTGTTTTAGTTCATAATTTTTATATATATGTGTGTTAAATTGTTTAGAATGTAAATATAATTTTGTAATTGTAATTTTGTAAATA
Organism: Pseudotsuga menziesii; assembly: GCA_001517045.1. Lineage (NCBI taxonomy): Eukaryota > Viridiplantae > Streptophyta > Pinopsida > Pinales > Pinaceae > Pseudotsuga > Pseudotsuga menziesii. Next base: position 254,001 of record LPNX010925904.1, on the reverse strand, counting down.
ATTCATAAACTTATATAAATTGTATGTGCATGTTTTAATTCATATATATGTATTCATAATTGTATGTAAATTATATAATTTCATATTCATATAATTTTATAAATTGCATATTCACATATTTAATTTCATAGTGAACTCTAGTTCATATTTTTTATTTATACATGTACATGTGTTAAATCAAGTTTAGAATTTATTATAATTTTGTAATTAATTCATAAATTTATATGTACATTATATGTGCATGTATGAATATATATATATATATATATATATATATATATATATATATATATGTATGTATGTATTTATAATTGTAATAAAATTGTATAATTTAGCATTTACATATTCATATAATTTCATATAATTTCATAATAAATCATATTGCATAATATAGACTCACATATATATAATTTTTATGTAAAAAATTACAAAGATTGTCCTCAATGGGAGTTGATTGCACTGGTCATCATCGATTTTACTATTCAATTTTAATTTCATATTCATGTATATGAACATTTTCATAGTGTTCAAATTACAATTTTACATTACACTATGATAATGATGATAATTACATTACAATTACAATTACAAGATCACATTACAATTACAATTACAATTTTACAATTGCATTAAATTACAATCATTACATTATTACATTACATTACAATAATTACATCATTACATTACATTACAATTTTACAATTACGTTACAATTTTAATATTGATTTAATTTCATATTCGTGTATATGAACATTTTCATACTCTTCAAATTACAATTTTTCATGTTACATTAAATAATACTAATGATCTCTAATTACATTAAACAATTACAATTTTAATTTTAAACTTGTACAATTTTAATTTCATATTCACATGTATATGAACATTTTCATAGTATTCAAATTACAATTTTACATTACATTACATTACATATTCAAGCAAAGAGGTAGATATAATATTAGATATATATAATCTAGTATTTTTTGTACTCTAGTACAGAAGGAGGTGAATCTAAGTCTAGCCTTCATCATAAGGAAGAGAAGGATATGACACAACTCTTCCATATCAACATCCATATCATGAAGACCAAGGTTGACGCTCTATTGGATTCTACTTCACAATACAATGTCATAGAAGCACATTAATATGCATGGATGATTTAACAATGTTCTCAAAGAAACACATAGACCATGTCAGTAAGATATTGTGTAGTTAATCTAAACAAAAATCAATTTCCGTATGTAACATATTAACTCTAGTAGAAAATGATTGAAACACTTGTCAATATGTTGATCATTAGTACGAAAATGTAATTTTCCTCCATATTGAGTCTAATAACAATCAATTTATCCTTCCACGTCTTGAATGTGCATCATAAATTTAGTAACATATTCTCCTTCCTTCATGTTCAATTTGTAGGACTAATTCCTAAGGTCATTCTTTTCAAAACTGCATGCTTTATATCAAGGAGACAATAAGAAGAGGAAGGGTATATAATAAAGGAGGATTCAATATGGACACCTTATTAATTATGAAATTCTGTATCTATGGAAAGCATTTAAAAATAGGACAGGTTAATATATAAGAGGTCACCATTGGTTAACACCTACAAGGTCAATCAAGAAAAAACTTAGAACACTATTTTGAGTTGGTGTGGGTTTGCTTGGGGCATATTTGGCCTAATTTATACAAGTATATGGTTTATGTATGGAAGAAAAGTTGGATGGCACAAGGAATCCCTTCTATGAAGTCTTCAACAACAATATATGCCCTCATTCTGCCACATACAATGTGTTCATTGTTTGTTTTTGTAAGGAAGGCATGCTCGAATACTTTTACTCTCAAAGTAGATCTTGGGTGCATTCTGAAAAATATATAAGAAAAAATTATTCTAATTTTATAAAGTGATAAGATTTCAACATCCTAGTTGAAACCAAATAGACCTATGAGACTATAACATCAACCAAGTGAATCAAGGGTATTAATATAAACTTGAATACAATTGTATTCTAGTATATGATAATGATGATAATTACATTACAATTTTACAATTACAATTACATTACATTGCAATCTTGTACAAATGACTATGAATCATACTTAATAACCTAATTTACTTCATAACATCCGAATTGGGACATAAGTCTCATCCGCAACAACTGTGGGAAGTACTTGGGATTTTCCCTAAAACACATTATGAGGAGTACCACAGGAACACCGAACTAGCTGGCCAATGAGAGGACCTTCCAAGCGAAAAGGGAAACGACCCCTACCAGATTGACTAGATTCCCACATGTGAGGAAAAACAAATAGTTGTCGTATGTGGCCAAGTGGTTAGTAGTTTTACTTGCATCGTGAAGTGAGGGGTACTGCCCCAATGCTCAAGCCTAAGACAACCTTGGTGGCTGAGTGAATACCTTTTAACCATTAGGAAACCGATTTAAACCGGGGTCCATATTCATCTCCAGTTACTACTACAACCACCATTGTTTGCATTTATTTGTTAATTTGTTAACAAACAATGCCAATGTGATAAACTTAAAATAGAATGTTATTCAAGCTTGTAAAATTTATTTGCTAATTTTTTAACTAACAATGGCTTGATATGATAAGTATTAAACTAAAACATTTGTTATTCTTGAGCTTGCATTTATTTGTATTTATTCTTGAGCTTGTAAATTTATTTTTGATTTTGTATTTGTTTATTGCTAGAGCCTGGCCATCCATCACAAGATCGTGCACCCTCTGATTTCTCAAGAGTAATTGGGATCTTCAATGACGTTGGAATGGCTGCTAATTATTTAAGAGGGTTGGATGGTGGTTGGATGATGCCACTTAAGAAGAGTTCGGGAACCCGACCCCTGATTGGGCAATCAGAGAGCATGTTAGTAACATAATCAAGCTGTACTTTGAACAACAATCAGTGATTACACAAGCTCAAATCCTACATGGATTGATAAAACACAAAAAATTGAAACGTGCCACAAATTTGTTGGGTTTTAAGGATGTTAAAAATAAAAATACATGTGAGAATGTAACAAAAAATGTAACAACTGTACTATCTGCATTTGGAAATTCAAGAAAAACTGATATTAGCGCTTCTCATAGGGAAATTACAACTTCTATTGTGGCACGAAGCACCTCAAGAAATCGAATGGTCGCAATAATGTCAAAGTTGCTCCATGTTTCAAGAAAAACACTGCACAAATACACTAAATTCAGGGTAAAGATAGATGAAAACGATGAAGCTGCTTGTCACGGCTCTTATATGCAAAGAAGCATATAAAGATAGGATGGAAGAGGGCATCAAAGAGAAGGTGATAGAGTATTGGGACAGCCATTCTCACGCTATACCAGATCAAAAACATGTCCTGTGACAACGTTCTTCCAGAGGCATTTATAAGGAGCATTGCAAGCATGTTATGGAGATGATAGGAGTTGCTTTGTTCAAGGAATTTAAAGAATCAAATCTCGACGTCCAGATCTCATTTACCATGTTCAGTAAGTTGAAAATGTGGTATATTAGGCCGAAAACGATCCGGGACACTTGTTGTTGTTGATACCACGTTGAATTCTAGTTATACTACGACACATTTGTGGATTTTTGCAAAAAACATTGGGATGGTGAACTAGCTCCTCACACAGTGCGGGATTTTATTTCTATGATACTATGCAATAGGAATCCTGAAAATGTGTTTTTCAATAAAAGGTGTGTAGGTGGGAGAATATTCCATGAATGTGGTGATTTGGAATTGTTCCATAGGAAGTTTCCTATCGATCCAACACACCCTGGATTATCAGATATCATAGTTAAGTGGAAGAGATATGAGTATGTCTCCATGAATCCATAATCTTCTTCACATGTTCCATCTAAGAGGATCGACTTGCTTGAGGATGATATTCCTATTTCAGACTTCATGGACAATTTTCAAAGTCAAATTTACAAATACATTAAACACTCCCATAGGTCTAGGTGGAAAGCTTTAGAATTTAAGCATTCTCGTGAGGTTTTTGAGCCAGGCACAATCCTATCGGTGGTAGACTTTGCTGAGAATTACACATTTGCTCCTCAGAGAGAGATACAAAGTGAGTATTATCACTTCGACCAGGTGTCCATCTTCATACATGTATTGTATAGACATTCTCAGGCGAGGATTGATGGTAGGGATAACACTCCTCAGTCACGTGATGTCATCAAGGAATATCATTTTTATGTCAATGATGATCATGAGCATTACACGTTGTTTGTTCAACACTGCTTTGGGTTGATTTATGATTCATTCAAAAAGAATGGGGTGTCATTTACAGAACACTGGATTTGATCAGATGGGTGTGTGGGGCAGTTCAAATCGACACAATGATTTTATTGGTTGAGTCGCATTCATAAAGAGACGAGAATTTGGCACACCTGGAGCTTTTTTGAAATAGGGCACGGAAAGGGTGAACATGATGGCACAGGTGCATGCATGAAATGAGCACTTTGGAGTGACCAAATGAGTCATAGTGCATCTCGACTCAAGTGCTCAGTAGAAGTAGTTGATTGGTACACACAAAATTTGGGTCACCAAGGTCATGAACGAGCAAGGTTGGTGTGCAGGTAGGAAAAACCAACAACTTATTTGGAATTTAATAAATGTGTTTGTATTATATATGTGTGCGTGTGATGTTTGTTATTTGATGCATGTTTTTTTGGGATGTTTCCCTTGCCAATGTGAATAGATCCATGCCATGGTATTGTGATACCATACCTGGTATGAGAGAACTGCATTCAGTTCGTAGTAAAGACATGGGTGACATATTTTCCATTGAAACGAGGAAGTATGCATGCTTCTGTGAGTTCTGCATTGACGCCAATGGACTGGGGGTTGATCATTACATGAACGATGCATATGTCAAACAATGGAAATATGTCCCTCTTAATCCAAGGGGGCCACATCCGATTTCGACGTGGCAAGAGATGCACATTGACGAGGCAGTGGTTTCACTAGATCGTGATCGGGTTTCTGACTTGGTTAAGCAAGGTACGTGATACTTGATTGAATGTTTAAGTCTCTAGTCCTGTACACATGCATGCATATATATATATATATTGTTTAATATTTGAAAATCTTGATTTGAGTGATGTATTTGTTGTAATTGTACCACAAATGAATGTTGAGCATGTGGAATACTTTTTGATGTGGTGTACACAAATCAAAAGTAGGTTGGTGTGGCCCTATGTTGACGGAGAGTTCACGTACCAAGTTGGTGACCTTGTTGTGATGGGCCACTTTTTTGAAAAAGTAAGAAGACAAGGTGATTATATTATTTACAGATATTTCATCCCTGAATATATATCTTGTCAGTACAGTCATCTGGTGGTGGTAGCTCGAATACATCTCATTGAAATGAAGGTGAAGAGGGATGAGCCAAAGAGATGGAATATTTTAGTAGGTGACCATGATCGTATTATGGAGACATGCATTCCTATAACCCATTGGCCGGATTAATGAAGGTTATATGTCACTTTAATGTTGACATAGTTGACATGCTTTTGAAATGTAGGAAATCAAAATTTCTTCTCAAATATATCATTTGTATTTAAATGTAATTTTTGTAAACATATATATGAGAGTACATGTGCATTCACATATGTACTCTATGTGCATGAACACCTATACCTAGGAATAGACAAGTTGTAAATTGTAAACTTGTAAATTGTAGACAAGTTGTAAATTGTTGGTGACATGCAATGCAAAGAACAACACATACATTTATTGCATCCTCATTAAATCTACTGACTGCAATTGATATTAATTGTAAGTTATGTTAAATTGTAAGTTTCGTTTGATTGGCAATTTTGCATAATTGTATTTTTTTTCACAAATGAAACCAAATTTAAAATTATAGATGTAAATTTTTTTGTATATGAAATCAAATTTTACATTGTAGTTGTAATTTGCGTCTAGTAGATA
>LPNX010925904.1:232380-247957 GCA_001517045.1 Pseudotsuga menziesii | reverse complement strand
TATATATATATATATATATATATATATATATATATATATATATATATATATCGATAATCATCAAGCACAAAATAATAAAGTCCAAAATAATAACATCCACAAATAACAGTCTACAAATCACTCCTACGCCATTGATTGAGAGATCGACCATCATGGCCGCTACTGCCAGCCACACTACCACCAACTACACTACCACCAGCTAGAATATGCACATCATGAAGAAAATTGTCAAGGTCTAAGAACTATAGAAGTTAAAACCATGAACTCTACAAGTAAGTTACATAACACATATTTAAATTATATGTAGAATGTGACAAAAAATTTTATATATATATATATATATATATATATATATATGAAACATATCTATCTATGAAATCACCTCACTCGAATTGAGTGTCAGGTTTGAGAGGATGGGCCGCTGAGACGAGCCTTCATCAGGACCCGACTGATTAGCGGCTATCCATTCATCCGTAAACATCATGGCGAATTCAACGCCCTCATATTCAGCTTCCTGTGTCTTCGTTTGTTTCCACATGACATGAAAATAGTTACATTAATGAATTACAATTTGAACTTGAGAATTACATTTTCAACATGTAAATTATAATATGAACAAAAAAATGCAAACAATTGCAACATAAATAACTAGTACGTTATCAATTGGCATGCCATAAGTAGGACTTGAGTGAGACTGTGTAGAATCCTGTGCAACACCCTTTCCTTTATCCTGTAAAATATGAGAAGGATAAATGAAAAAAGTTAGATTATACCAAAATGTTACGTGTTCAACAATTGACTCATTTATAAATTCCAATCGAGGATTACAGTTAACACATACCTCATAGATGTGGGTAGGCGGAACTGTAGCAGGTCCTTGAACAGATGCATCACTGCCAAAAAGGACCTCCATGAAACTAGACTCCTACATGGAGGTCTAACACAAAGCAAAGTATTAGTTAAAAAAATGATTCATTTGAGAATACATTGCAATCATGACAATCAAATGACGACTTAATCAAATGATGACAATAAAGATATTCCTGTCCCATCGGTCGAGGCCTGCATCTATGATGCAGTCCAAAATATGCATCATGGGCCATGATAACATAATGCATCACTCTGTCATGAACAAGAACATTGAGAACATCATCGGTCACCAACTGTATCTCAGGCTCTGTAGGTGCAGTGGGTGCTCTGTGTCTCTCTGCCTGCACAACCATCATGGTACCATGCATCGTCATGCGTGTCTCCTCTGTTAATGCACTCCGCTCCTCATAAGCTAGCTGAGATGACCTAGCTACATCATATGTCCTAAGCATGTTCCTAGAAGGGTGACCTACCAAAGGATCTGGCTTTGGATGAGCTCCAGGGTCTCTCCTAGCCCTAGGACACGCATGACTGCATCCCCCACCAGCACCATAAAAGTTCGATGGTGTGCTGGTGTAATATGGGTGCATGTCCAGGACAAACTCTGCATATATACGTTTTGCAAAGTATAGTGGGACCTGGTCATGGTGGGGAAACATGCCCCACACTCTAATAAACCTATCATATACATAAGGTGTTACAACATCTATCTTAAACTCCTTGAGTCTAAGCGATTTACCAGCAGCGCGGTTAGGAGGTGTTGTAATCTCACTGATCACATAAGGTTACCAATAATATAGACTAAAATATACATACATAACAGAGACAAGAGATAAGACAAGCAGATGAATTAACATATTATATTAACATGAATGGGTCCATACAATATAGAGAACTGAACCGAGTTCTCATCTGGCTCAACAGCCTAATATATATGACTACAAAACAATTACAAAATAACTACCTGTCGGTTCGATGAACCGACACGACCTTAGGTGGCTGAACTAATCTCTAGTTTAGTCGACCGACCGACTTAGTCGGCTGATCGACTAAGTCGGTTGTCGTTCAATTCGACATACCAACTTGCTCCTCCAACATCTCCCCCACGAACAAAACGTTTCTTCATCCCGAAGAAACAGGGAGGTACAAAAAAATTTCTACCTGTCTTAGTAGTCATTATGATGTGCTTGGTCTTCATGGGCTGTGAAGTCTAATGGTCGGTCTTTTCTATACACAGACTTCAACAATTGTTGGGGCTGTCACTGCTAGGTGATGTTGGAAATTTGTCCAACTTTGCAATATTTTCTGGATGTCGATGGTGAGTGTAGTCAGACTTGATAAGATCAACATCTTCTCTGAAATGGAGATTTTAGCTATTATCTCCATGTCGGGACCCATAAACTGGTCCTTCTCCTCTGTAGTCTCTATAAGTTGTTTCATCTGCGGGTAGATGATGTCAACTTTTTCCAAGTTGGGGATAGCTTGGTGCACCCACTGATGAGATTCCTGCTCGAGTTTCTGCAGTTTAGTTGTCTCTAGCACTATTTGATCTTCAATTGTGCTTCTAAGTGCTATATCAATGGGCTTCCTCTTCTCAAGCGCTTGGATCTCTTGTCGGGTCTTCCTAGTTTGTTAATAGTCTCACCCGTAGTAAGTAGGCCAGTCTCGTAGTATTTCTTCCGTGATAACAGACTCTTCCATATGATCTTGTAACACTTTGTAGGCTTCAGAGAAGGCGGTGTGCTACACCATCAACAGTTGGACGGTTTCTTCTTTCTACTCCTCCTTTGTTTCCTGAAGCTATATTAGGAGTGCCGACACCATGCTTTCAAATAGTTGATAAGATCTTTCGAGTGGTTTGTCAGTGTCAACCTCTACTAGTCCTGGAATTACTGATTGTGCAAGGTTTATGCATGTGTTGAGGAACTCGACCTGTTCTTCGACCTTGTTGTTGAGTTCCTTACGTCTTTACTGGCTCCTTGTCTTTGCTTCGACTTCTAGGGTTTTCAGGAGTTGTCCTAGCTCTGGATCAGTCAATGGAGTTGCATCTTTCAATTTGATATGGACCTTTGATGGCTATCCATGATGCTCCTTCTTCTATTTCTCCTTCTTATTCTTATTCTTTTCCATTTTTGTTTGTTTCAGCACCTGTGTACCTGCAAAGTCGAGTCAGGATTTTTGGTTTGTGGTATAGCAGTGGTTGATGGTTTCTCTATTTGGGGAGGTGGGATGACTGCTGCCTCTGGTTGGTTAGATGTAGGGGGTGCAAAAGTGGATGTCGTTGGTGCTGATGGTTGTGGTGGGGTTTGTTTTGAGTCGGGGGGTGGTGGTGGTGGTGGTGATGGAGTTAGTGAATGGTCGGGGTTGATTGGGTTGGTGGAAGTGAGGTCAAGAGGTGGATTGTCAATCTGAGGAGGTGAATCCAAATTAGAGAAGAGTTGGTTAATTTATTGATTTATATCGTCGATATTCTCTTCTTCTTCTCTTCTGGTCAAATCAGTGGCTGGTAGGTGGGGTTTTGGTACAGTCGGAGCAATAGTCGAGGTCCGATGTCCGACAAATTCACCTTCCTTGTCTGAATTTCTCTCAAAGGTCGAAGTGATAGTCGCAAAGATATTTGGTTTGTGGGGTATTTGGCTAGTTTGGGGGACTGGTAGTGGGTACCCACCGACTTCGAAGAGAGGTGATTTTGTAGAGAGCTTCTGCACTTGGGTGAAGATCGCAGGCAATTTTTCTATGTAAGCCTAGAGGTCTCTATCCCTATCAAACTTCTCTTTCACATCTTACAACATAGCACTTTTGCACAAGTCGAGTGGGCTTATCGACTGTTATTCTGGTATTTTCTCCTCTATTGCTTTTGTTGAGGATAGAGGTGGAGGTGTAGACATAAGATCTATGATGTTTTTAGGTGTCAACATGTTGGTAATCTTGGCTTTCTTTGGTCGACCTGTTAGTGCTCCTGCCTCAACAAATATTTGGATTGGGTTTCCATCGGCACTTTATTTGTTGCGACATCTTCTATTATGTCGATGGCCATAGCTCTTGGTTCCTCCTTGTTGTATGATGATTCTGCAATGATAAGCTTGCGCTTACCCTTTCCTTGTTGTCGTTGTTTTTTTCTTATCTTCTTTCTTGCAGCTACTATCTCTTTCGACAATTTTCATATAATGTTTTTTTTATAGCATATTTTGGGTTTTCTGGTTCTGTCTCTCCCCTTGGCTCCTGGGTCGAGATGAGACTTTTTGCAACCGGAGTGATTACCTGTTGCTTTGCCTATGTTTCTTCTATCTGTGGTTCTGCCCTCTGTGTTGTTAGAGGTTTGATGATTATTTGAAGTCGGCCAGTGTGTTCGACAAGTGTCTCCTCTGACACAAAGGTACTGATGTAGAGGTTCAGCTCATAATGCTCTTCTTTCTCCTAGTCTGTTAACGGCTCCTCGATTGAGAAGTCGATTTCCTTGGCCTTCGCTGGAATTTGTATTTTTTTCCTAGCTTGTCGAGACAGTTCTCGAAAAATCTGATTGACCGATGGATAATAATCAAGGGCTTTTGCATTTGATTTTTCACCCTACATGTACCACACTGAAGTATGGTCAAGCTCTAGCTAGATGTGGGACTTTTTCGGTAGACTTTGTCGGATGTTTTGAAGCACCCTCCATCTAGTCGCGTGGACTTTTAGTTGTTGGAGCCAGTTCTCCAACAACACTTTTCTGTCTTCAAGTTCCTTCAAGGTTCCTTTTTAGGAGAATGGTTTGAATCTCCACATGTGGAACCTTGTCGGTTCTTGAAGAATTTGGTTTCCTTCGGGGCAAATATGGTACATGACTATCCATAGTATGAGGGATGGGAACCTGATGATTCCTCCCGTCTCTTAGCATCTTTCATAAATGGTCTTGACCATTTCGACGACATATTCAACCCATCTGTATAGCTTTCCATTTGTCACAGTGGTGTCAACAGCCTCTAACATGTCTAATTTGAGGTCGCTACCTCGACCTGCCACGGTGAGTGTGATGGCTATTATTTTGGCCACAATATGTGGTATTCGGGCTGTGATTTGACTAATCATCAACCCCTTCGATTTTTTTCCCGACGCTAACCCGGTTAGCTCTTTGGCCAGTCCCTATTTGATATCGACTGGTACTAGGTCGCCTTTGTTTCAAAGTCCTGTTAGCTTAGAGATGACTTCCCCAGAGATGTCGACTGGTTGGTCGAAGTAAAATCAGTTGTTGTGGTACCGGCTTATTATAAACTTGACGGCTGTTTCTTTTGTGCCACCGAAACTAGCCATGAGCGGTGCATTGACATAGTTGAAGATGGTACTGTATTTTATTTTCTCTGTAGCTTGAGTAGGCTTCTTGTCGACATAAGCCCATTCTTGCATCTCAATCCATACTTTCTGCCATGAGCCTTCCTATACCTTAGCATTCTTAATATTCTTTAACCTTCAGACTAAAGGTGTTTCGACTGTATGTAATTCCTTGGATTTGGTTGAGGCTCTAGTCTGTTTTGGTGCCATCTTGTTGATTTGGTGGTCGATTTCACTAAGGTATTCTCAACTTCCAGTCTTCTGGGTGCTCTGATGCTCTCTCTGTATAAATTATGGTGAATGATGCTTTGGTGGTCCAGTATTTATAGGGGATGCTTTGGATGTTTTCGTCGATGAGTGTATTAATGGTGAACGTGATGTTCCAGCTTGAACACTTGAGTGTGCATTAATGGCGAATTGCTTTCGGTGCTCGAGGTCATGAATGCGGGATGGGACTATCGAGGTCATCAGTCGATGTCAGTTATGAAAATGGTCAATGGCGTTATGTCGATGGGCATGATGTCGGTTGTTGAAGTGGTAATTTTCTGTCATAGTTTTCTGCATGGACGGTATTATTTTGTTTTTTGGATTTTTATATTTTTATAGCTTTTGTTTTAACCGTTATGGTCATTATATGATTTTTTTTTTCTTGTTTGTTTTAGTTTCTGTAGCGTTTTAGTCGAGCTCCATTAATGAGTTTCCGAAATACTATGCCTTGTAACGTTCTTAGTCGGATTGATCCATTGGTATGTATCTCTTCGACAACATAGGATCCCATCCATTTTGTATGTAACTTTTTAGTTTTACCTTTTACCCGACTATTATATAGTAAATCAAGATCTCCCACCGACAAGTTTTTGTTTTTGATGTTTCTGTCATGCCATGATTTTTGTTGTTGTTTCTGAATTTATTGATGTTGTATCGCGAGTATTCAGTGTTATTATAGTTTACTTAGTTGTAGTAGACGGTCCTTTCTTCCTTGTTCGACATCAACATGTAGGATCTCTGCAATAATATGTGTCTGTTGTCAAAAGTTTAATGGAACTACCACTTCTTGTCCATAGACTAGTCGAAAGGGGGTTTGGTCGGTCGAGCGTTTATATGTTGTTTTGTATGCCCATAATACTGCAGGTATTTTCTCATCCCAATTGTCCTTGTCAGCATTACATATTTTCGTTAATCCTTTTGTTAATGTTTTATTAAATGCTTCAATTGCTCCATTCGACTGAGGATGGTATGTTGTACTCTGACGATGGTCAATTTGGAACTGGTCGGTTAGGGCTTTAATAGTTCTATTGGTAAAGTGTGCTCCCTGGTCACTAATTAGGGTTAGTGGACATCCAAATATGGTGATGATATTCTCATAGATTAACTTAGCGGTTATCTCACTAGAACATGTGTCAATTATTTTTTCCTTTGCCCATTTGGTTACATATTCAACTGCAGTTATGATATACCTCGCGCCTGTCCTTTTTGTTGGTATAGGAAATGGCCCTATGAAGTCTATGGCCCAAATTTCAAATGTCAAACTTGGGTTTACTCATATCAAAGGAATTTCTGTGCTAGGAAGGGGTCGACCTAGTCGTTGACATTTGTCACATTGACTTACAAAATTTTTGCAATCTCTGTGAAGTGTCGGCCACCATAACCTTGACTGTTGGATTTTCTTTGCAGTTGTCTCTGCTTGAAAATGTCCTCCTGCAGGTCCAGAATTTGCTTCATGCATAATGTTTTCTCTTTCATTTTCCAGTACACACCTTCTGAGGATGTCATCTAATCCCATCTTGTAAAGAAATCCATTTATAATACTATATGGTGCAGCTTTCATAGCTAGGATTTGTTTCTTCTTTGTACTCATTCCTTCTGGTGCTTGTCCATGTTCTAAGAATTGGGCTATTTCCTCTAACTTTGCTGGGACTGATTCTATCTTAAATAGATGTGCATCTGGTAAGTCATCTTCAACTCTTGTCGGCTCCTCTCCTTTGTCGATTCAGGATAAATGGTCGGGACCGACGTTTAACTTACCTGGTTTGACAACAACTTCAAATTCGAATTCTTGAAATAGAAGTAGCCATCGACAAATCCTTCCATGATGTAGTGGTTTATTGATGAGATATTTAAGTGCCTGATGGTCTGTATAGAATATAAATGGGTTAGCTAGAAGATAATGTCGATATTTTTGTAATGCAAAGACCATTCCTAGTGCTTCTCTTTCTGTTGTTGAATAATTTCTTTCAGCTTTATTTAATTTTTTGCTATTGTAAACTATAGTATAATCCATTCCATCATCTCCTGGTTGAGTTAAGATTGCTCCTGTTGCTAGGCCTGATGCATCAATATGAACATGGAATTTGATCGACCAGTTTGAAAACCTTAGGATTGGTGCTTCGAATAGTTTTATTTTTAATTTTTCAAATGATATATGGCACTCCTCTATCCAGTTGAACTCTTTATATTCCCTTAATAGTTCTTCAAGTGGATAGGTCATATCTGAATAATATCTTATGAATTTTCTGTAATAGCCTATGTGGCCAAGTAACACCCTTACTTGTTTTGGGTTTACTGGTGGTTTTAGGTCGAGGATAATTTTGATTTTTGCAAAGTCGACCTTAATACCTTCTTTACAGACAATGTGCCCTAGCAATATCCCTATAGGAGTGACAAATATACACTTCTTGATATTTAAGGCTAATTGGATTTGTTGACATCTTTCCAACATAAGTCTTAGCCACTTGCAATGATCTTTTAACATGGAGTATATGGTCCAATCATCAAAGTATACTACCATGGTTTTGTAAATATATTCTTGAAATGTTTTGACAACAATTCTAGAAAATATTGCAGGTGCATTTTTTAATCCAAAAGGCATAACCTTGTAAGAAAATGAGCCAAATTCACATACAAATGTTGCTTTTTTTCTGATCCTCTTTAGCTATTGGCACTTGATTATAACCTAAGAATCCATCTGTAAATGAGTAGCATTCATGTTCTGCAACCTCATTTAAGATTTCATCTACATAAGGAGTTGGAAATGGGTTTGTGAGTGTCACTTTATTTAGTTCTCTGAAGTCGACACAAATTCTTAGTTTGGTTGGATCATGTTTCTTAGGTTGTACAACCATTGGACTTGCCAATTCTGATCGGTCAATAGGATAGATGATGCCTGCTGCAAGCATGTTATCAATTTCCTTTTTGATTATCTCTTTGTATTTGTGAGCTAGCTTATATGGCCTTTTCTTCATAGGTCGAACATCAGGTTTAGTGTTAATATTCATTTCTCCCATTTCGTGGACTAAGCCTTTGAGGTCTTTATAATCTCTAGCAAATACATCTTGGAAATCTTTTAATAAGTTCACTATCTTTGTGGTCTGCTCTTCACTCCAGTAGTCACCAATCTTTTCCATTTTTGGTCGGTCATCATTTGAGATGTCAAATTATCTAGTTTTGACTTTAGCATCTATCCATTCTGGTGCTTTGGATTCATTGATTGGTCAGCTTCCTTATTTAAATTGGGAGAATGTGGCAGGGAAGTTGGCTGTAGACATTCGGTCAGTCTCCTCCTTGTCAATTGTTTCAACTTTAAGGACTGTACGAATAGGTTTGGTCATTTCGACATGGTTTGATTTCCATCTAAAGCTTTTCCCTTCTGTATTTTCATTTTCTAACTGTAGTCTTGTCGACTGTGGTATTTTCCCGGTTTGTATATTGTTACAGTTCCGTGTCTGTCGGTTATCTTTTAAGGGTTTATTTTCTGTCGGTTGTATAAATTCTTTAATTTGTTTTGTTGTTTCGACCAACTTTTCATCTTGTGGGATAAAGTTGAAATCTTTAATGAAATTTTCTCTGAGTTCATACCATAAGAATGTTTCACCTCTAGCTTCTTCCATTTTATACCATTTGTTTGGTAAGTCGGCGAGGGTTGATGGAAACAGGTGTGTCCATGTTCGTTCATCCTTGTATCCAAGTTTTCTCCATTCTTTTTCACATGTCTTAATATGATCTTCTGGATTCTGTCCTTGGATGAATATAGGTATCTAAGCCTGTTTGGTTAACTTCTATCCTCCAAATATTTCTACAAAGTAAGTTGAAGCTACTGTCCAGGTCTGTAGTCTTGTTTGATGGGTATCCCACCATCTAGCAGCTTATCATGTAAAAGTTTCTACTAGGCTTTGAAGTCGGCCATGTTCACCAATATTTTTGGAAACTTGTTCTACATGAATGACTGGTGATTCTCTTTCCTTGTATCTTGGTATTTGTGTAGTATTTACATTGGTAGGTTTTAAAGTAGAATATTCCCTAATTTTATTCTCAAAGGTTTTTGGGACAATGGACACTATGAAGCACTGTTAAGTGGGATTTTTCTGTACTTTTTGAATAGTCCAACACCCTCTTGCTTGTGTTTCATAGTTCTTGACTTCCCAACCATATAATTCTGCATCTAAATTAAAACCGACTAAGTCTTGGTTGCCTAAATGAAGTTCTCCATAGATATTAGGTTCTGTATAATCTGCATTGTTTTGTATCTGATAAAGTTGTCGGATGTCGACTTCTTCATCGATAGGTTCAGTCCAAGGTTCTCCTTGAGATGGATGAATAGGTATAATGACATTTTGTCCATTTCCTTTTAATTTGATTCTCTCTTTGTCCAGGGATATCGATGCTTCCATCTTTCTACCCCAAGGTCGACCAACTAACACTAGAAAGGAACCGGATCCTTCCTTAGGGTTAATGATTTTGAAGTCGACTTTGGTTGAGATTACTTTTATAGTTGTGTAAACATTTTTCCACACTCCAATAGGTTCAATTATGCCTTGGTTGGCTATTTTCAAGTATATACCTGACTCATATAGTCGAGGTCTGCCCATTTGTTCCCAAGTGTCACGATTCATGATGTTTACTTGTGATCCAAAGTCGAACACTACTTGTTGAACATGGTATCCTTCAATTTCCAGGTCGACAAGTGGGTCGGCATCACTTTTATCTTTTTGATTTAAATTGTAGATATTCTTTGTTTATTTTTCAATGTTGTTGTGTTTTATTTCATATAGCAAGTCGATGAACTGAGATACTGAGTTAGCTTTTTGTATGAGTTGTATTAATTCTTTTATTGTGTTGTGTTGATTGTCATTAGCCTCTTCCTGTCATGCAAATTATTTGAATACATTTGTTGCCTCTTTATATGTTTGTTTTTCTTTAAGTGGATCAGGGTATACATTTTTCTCTTTTATTTTGCTGATTTTTGGGTTATCACTTCCTATTTTTGTCCCTTGTCGGGTTACAATATGCAAATTCTTTGTGTTTATTACATCATTTTTTTGCACACACGACAAGACATTAACATTTTTCTTTTTATTTATTTTTTCCACTATGGTAGGGCAATCCTCTAGTGAGTGATCCCCTACTCCATAATGAGTACAAAATTTGAGGTCAGTTCTGTCCTTGTATGGACAGTCTACATACCGATGTCCCTCCTTATAACATGTAAAGCATTGGATGGGTTGACGTGGTCGGTTGTCTCGATTTCCAGAGAATCGACCTCGACCTCAGTAGCTCCACGTCGATTGTCATACCGGCGCTCGTATCTTCGACCTTCATATCTCTGATTGTTCTGATCATTTTGTAAGTTGTTTTGCTCATTATTTTGTGCAACTACAGTGGTATGGTAGACTACATGATAATTCTATCAGTTCTTCAGGTTCAAATGGTAGTCGACTGTGTTATGATTTTTCATTTCACAGATTGCACACCAAGATGCCTTGTCGTTCTTCATGTTGAACGGGAAATATTTTGTTGAGTGGTCCTCATGCTCTTGACAGATGTCGCAAAAACATTTCATCTGCACGAATCGAATGTCTTGTCTGTTGATTTCCTGTCGACAGCTGTCTTTTGAATATTTGGCCGTCGAGCACTTCATGCACCAGATATCCTAACTTTTGAGGTTTAATTATTTTAATGACTTCTGCACAATCTCAAGCTGTTCTTCTAGTCTGTGATCAATGGAGTATGCTGGTATGTCCTCATCCATTTCCACTTGGAGAGATTTTGTAAGCGCATATTTGTAAGACTTGAATATTTCCAGACTTATGTGTCGGCGGATTTTCTGAGATAAATTTGCAAGAAACCACTGGATTAATAATTGTTCATCTATAACATAGTCCAGTTGGATAAGAAGGTCTTTCCATCATTTATCATAGTCATGGACAGTTTCTCCTGGCTTCTGCGATGTTGTTTTTAATTTCTTTGCTGCCATATGTTTTGCATCTAGACTTTTGAAAAATGATAGAAATTACACTTTGATCTCAGCTTTGGTTGCTCGAGGTTGTCTTTCAAAAAAGTTCATATACCAAGTTAATTCCCTTTTCCTCAAGGCACCGGCAAACTATGCCATCTGCCTATCTTCATCCGTAACTTGGTTAGCCTCCCAAGTCGATTCATAGACGAACCAGTGTCATCTGGGGTCCTCATCCCCCTCATATAGAGGAATGTGTGCTAACCCATGACCCATGTCAAAATCACTACCACTGCTTTCAGGAGGTGGCGGTGGTGGAGGTGGGGGTGGGGGTGGTGGGTTTATTTACTTATTCCTCTCTGTAGAACTATCATCGACAGAAATTTCATCTCCATCGGTTTTTTTTTTCATTTTGTCTTCGACCAACAGTCGGTTGATTTCGACTTCTTCTGTTGATGTCCAACTGCAGCTACCTATCTGCAATTCTGAATGTTCTGTGTCCTCCAAAGCTGTATTTGGCAGGGGGGGTGCTCCTTCATGTGTTGGTAAAAGTAAGTGGATACATCGATTGGAGGGTACCGCTTGAAAGGTAACCCAATTTCCTTCTTATGGTCGACGGATAATGAGGTGTCTTCCAGTGTATGTCTCGTCATCTAGTCGAATCCAGATACCAAAGTCACCAGATCTTAGTCAGAGGTACTCTTCGACAATAGTTTGTATCCGGGTACATGGATTCAACGGAGATAGAGTTTTTCCTTCTTGGGGATCTCTTAATTGAAGAGCTTCTAGCTGCTCTATCCACAATTCTTCTTCCGTAGGGGACGCCTCTTCTTCCATGCCTTTTTCTTGTCAGTCATGACCTGACTCTGGTGGATTTCTCTCCTGGTCAATCACCCTAGTACTCATTCCTATGTGCAGCGCTAAGGCTCTTTCTCTTCTTTCTTCCCTCCTTTGATGTCTCTCTTCCCTCTCTATTTTCTGAATGTCCGACATACCTTTGTGTGATACTATCTTCTTGATTTCCCTTTTGGTCGACTTCTCATTACTGGTGATTGGTATCTGCTTCTAGTTGACTAGAATCCACTCCACTTTATCCTGACATATGAACAATTTTCCCCCCATAGCCTACCCGACGCTTTAGAAATCCCAAATAGTTCGGGCTACTTGCATAGGAAGTATTCCCACTCCCTTTCGGCAATGAATTTTTCCCACCTCTTTTTCTTTTCTTCCCAGTTAGGGTTTAATGGTGGTCTATGAAGTGATGGACAAGGTTCGACAATATGATCCACTCCCTTCTCGATCAGGAACTTAAATAGCAAGGTCGGTAAGGAACACAGAAATTGCTCGGTGAGCTCTGTGTAAAATTTTTCCTTAACGGTTTCCACCGAAGTTCTGTCTTCTACTGCTTGCTCCTTGCAGAAGTCATTGGCCATTTTTTCGAACCACTCTGACAAGTTTGTTCTTCCCCCTCATATCATTTTTTCTAGCAACTGTTGATCTTTAGTCCCTTTCGACTTTTTCATCCAGGAGTTTCTTCAGAAGTTGGGGCACTGATTCTACAAACTTCTCATGTGTCTCTATAAATAATCTTGCTTTTTCTTATGTGGTCATTAATCTGTTTCTTCGTGTGTAATTTTGCAAATAATTTTCAATTTTATGTTCCCACCAATCCTTAATTTCCTGTTCTGATATCATCTGTTTGCATACATCTCAGACATGCACTACCAGCAACGAAACCAATGTTGTAATCTCATTGATCACATAAGGTTACCAATAATATAGACTAAAACATACATACATAACAGAGACAAGAGATAAGACAAGTAGATGAATTAACAGATTATATTAACATGAATGGGTCCATACAATACAAAGAACTGAACCAAGTTCTCATCTGGCTCAACAGCCTAATATATATGATTACAAAATAGTTACAAAATAACTACCTATCGGTTCGGTGAACTGACACAACCTTAGGTGGCCGACCTAATCTCTAGTTTAGTCAGTCAACCGACTTAGTCGGCTGATTGACTAAGTCGGCTGTCGTTCAAGTCGATATACCGACTTGCTCCTCCAATAGGAGGGATATCAAATAATGTTCCCTTTACATCATGGACATTTGTTGCATGTTTCACTACGTCCCAGTTATCAGGACCCCCCACTGCGGCCCTTCTTCTCTGACATGAAATGACCCAAAGAGAACTCAATGGTCATATGGACCTCTAGACCTTCAGTAGATTGTCTACTACCTCTAACATCATCCACATCGAACATGATGCAGGAGAGTCCTCTATAATCTCTTGGACATTAACCCACAAATTGTCACGCTGATTGGTAATGTCTTGCAGTGTGATACGTGTGATCTCATCTTCCCATGGTGCTTCCTTGGAAAGGTCGAGGCCCTCCAATGCAACACCTAAAAATTAGATGAAAACATAAGTTCGTCAGTCAAAATTTACATACATCAAATGTAGGTGAAATTGAAATCAATATAAATTAAAGGTACTGATAACTGAAAGAAAAATATATATGTATTTAATGTATCTGTCTCATGGGGAACCTCCCTACCAACACTAGCAGTTTCATCCTCGCTGCTCACATGCACAAAGAGATTACCAGTGTGGTTTCTGTTCATCTCCCTAGTAGGAGCGTGTGTCGGCACAAAACGCCTAGGCGAACCTATGAAAATAGAGACACAAGTTGATTAAATATACACATGTGAAACAATTTAATTTTTTGTTTAACTAACAAAAAAGAGTATATCACACGCAATTGTATACTTACAATTCCTCTATCGACCTCCAGGGCAAGGAATGGCCACAGATCCACAAATGTTGTGCCTTCGGCGAATTGAAGAACCCCGCTGTAGAGATGCATCTGCATGAAATAAGACATAACAAATGCAGTCAGCATACAATATAAGATAAATGATAAATATGTCTATAGTAAATATGTAGATTTGAGATGAAATTAATATATCATCACATGGTGCACATTAATAATGGGAGAAGGATCATGAGTGTGAGCACAATCAATAAAGATATGACAGATGCAAGTGTCTTTTTCACAGATAGTTGAGCTTGATCATTCATGTCATGTGTGTGAATGCAAAAGTGTTCTTGGGACTCATGGTTTTCACTTAAAGTTTGAAGCTCTAAATTTTCAGATCTCAATCCAGTAGTTCAGTCTCTAACTTTCCATTTTAATTTATTTTAAACTTTACCTATACACATAATTTATGTTGATATCATTTTTTTCCACTAGGTACAAGTCAACCATTTCATCAAGGACATTAAAAAAAGATACAATAATATGAACTCAATGTATGTCTACTTATCTCGAGAATATATCATAGCAGCCATATCCCTTCCCTATGGTTTTATGCTAACTTTAGCAAAAACTGAAACAAACGTAGATATGCGTTATGTATTGATATAATTTATTATTGATAGTATACTATTGTTGTATTATGTCGAATAATAGATTTTCCCACACCCAGATCTATTAGCTAATGAATGCATGGAACTTGGCTACCCTATTGCTATTATTGCCATCAATATTTCTCCATTGCAAATTGAACCTCCCATATGGGGATTAACAGGATAAAGAGAGACTTGGTATTTTAGTATATGCCCTATGATATTTTTTATTGTGCTTACTCATTTATTTAATGCAATGAATGAAATACATTGATTTCACATAAAATCGTAATGGCAAGGAGGACGTCTAGATGCATGTCTCCATGGATTGATGAATGGGCATGACTATTCTCATAAGCTAAGGCAATAAGGAGGGCAATACTAACTTATCCTAACTAACCTATCCTGGATGGAAAAGGTCAACGTCTTAATGTATAAATTTTATATTTTATTAGTAATATATTTTACTATTATTTTAAAATATTCTAAATTTATAATTTATAATTTTCAAAATGTTGAATATAAATCTATATATTTTTTCTAAAAAATATATCAAAAATATAATTTTATCTTAAATTATGGATTTCTATTCATTTTTTAATTTAATATTCTTTAAAAAAAATTAAATCATGATTTTCTATTAATTTTTTAATTTGATTTTTTTTTCAAATTTACAAACTTAAATTTATTAATATTTTTTTTCCTTCAAAAAAATGAAATATAAACATTTTCATAATACGTTTGAGCTTCA
>LPNX010925904.1:70771-215514 GCA_001517045.1 Pseudotsuga menziesii | reverse complement strand
ACTTGCACATGGTGGGACTCATGGACTAGGCAAATAAGACAAAATAAATGAAATAATGTCTAAGTGGGTAAATACTATGGGTTGATTATTCTAACAGGTGGAACATGTTTATCTGAAATATTTTCATATTATGAGACTACCATGTCTAGTACATGAATTGACATGGTAATGCTTTTAAGTTTTTAACGACCCTGTCCATAATACACTCATGTAAACAGCCTTCAATTGATTGTTTGTTCCAGCCATCCTTCACCTTAAAATCCAAATCAACATCCTTCCAAGCTTCCCTGGTGTAACTACATGCCACAAAAAAGATAAAAGACTGATTTCGCATCCTGCTCACAAAGTCTACACTTGTTTGGGCCTGTCCATCTGCACTTTAAACTATTATCCCATGTTAAAACTTTGTTTGCCAAGACAAGCCATAAAATTATATTTGCTTTGAGGGGGCCTAGCAATTTCCTTAAGACTCTACACCACCAGCACTTAACAAGTTAACTCCAACAAAATCCTCTTCAGTCGAAGCCGCATATCCTAATTTAACTGTGACTACTGAATTCACCTGAGGAAGGCAAGGAGCCATCTTGATTTCAAAGTTCCAAATTCCCTTTCCAAGCACAGCTTCAAGCCTGAATTAGGGTACCATGCTGCACACCATGATTCAGGTTTACTCTAATTCATTCTCCATATGACAGTGATTTGTCTTCAGTGTTGTAGCTTGTACCACCTTTACTTGCTATTTTTGGATTGACTTTCAGGGCATGATTGTCTTCCAGCTTGTAGTACACATGCCTAATTGTATCGAGCTCATTGACCATGCTAGTTACTGTTCTAGGCTGCTTCCCATTTTAATGTTGAATCAAAACATAATACTGTTGTCGTCTATTTTTTCTAAATTTTTGCATAGCACTGTTACTTACAACCCTATGGGTACTTCCTGTAGGAAAATTTGAAATCATATACATCAGTGTTCTTAGGAATCAAATATGGTTATCAGCTAAGTTGGAAACATGGTTTAGCCACTTAGATCCCAGGGAAATAAAGAGGTGGTCCTTTTCTTATTTTTGCTTAATGGATCAGATCTGGACATCTGTTTTTACTGCAAAATTTGATAAACAATATGCTGTAGCATGGAGTTCTGTTTTTTCTTTTGATTTAAAATTGAAGAATGCATTGGTCTGTGATGGATGCCCATAGGAAAAATTGAAATCATATTCATCATTGTTCCTGGGAATAAAACCTGTCTATCAGCTAAGATGTTAACCTGGCTTAACTACTTAGCCCCGATGGACATAAGTAGTTGGGTCTATTCATTTTTTTATTGTTTAATGGATCAGATATGGATGTCTGATTTTACTTCAAAATTTGATAACCAATATGCTGTGGAATGAAGAATGTGAGTGAAGGCTACAACTATGGAAAATACATAGTTGCATTCTTCTCATTATTTATCACTACTAATATACTGTACCTCCCTGTACCTGCTGCCACCTCAATGAAGGCTGCTGGCAACCTGCTGCTGCCTTCATGGGCTGCTTCTACCTTGGTAGCCTGTTGCTGCTACCTCATACTCCACACAGTGAGCTCTAGTCCCACCACCGTGAGCTGCTACTGCTGTAGATAGCCCCCACCATGAGCTCTTCTCTCACCACCAAGAGATGTTGCTGCTGTAACAAGCCTTGACCGTGAGCTGTAGCAGCTCTGATGCTACTGCTCCTCACCACTGAGACTACCCTCCACCGTGATCTGCTATGTGCTATGAAGGAAGAATCCTAGAAGGCTTGGAGCTGCCACACTAGGGAAGAGATAAAGAATAAAAACCTAGCCACAAATTTTCCTCAGTCAAACACAACTGCGATGAAGAAGACTTCATTCAATGAATTGTTTTGGAGTAGTCAAGTGATCTTGGATGATGATAAAATGTTTTGGATGATTGGTGATTATTATTTTTCACTAACAGAAACGCCGGTGGATATCCTTATATGCTTAACCAACCACACAATCAACTGCTTAATATTTTCCAACCCAATATGATGTTACCTAAATTAGTTATACTATTGATGCTATTATAGGTGATGCTTACTTCAATGTTGTTGATAACGGTGGATATATTATGGCTACGTAAGCTTCTACTACATCTGTGGAATGTAAGCAAACAACTTTCGTACGTGGTGGTTTAGTTTTTTGGCAGCTATTAGTGCACAATAGGAGTATTGTATCCCAATTTAGAGGTACATGGTAAACTATGTCAATATACGAGGTAAACAATATAGTTGATGCACATACCTTTGTATATTCGATTATGAAGGCCAATCCAATGAGAGAGTGTTATTTATCTCCTTGTTTATGGCAGTTACATATCTTATATACACAATTATGAATGCAACGCTCAACCTATTCCTCCTATCCGATGTCTGATACATAAATTGACAAGTGCAATTGGGATCATACCATGAAGGATATACTCCTCACCAATGATATCCACTACTCCATGATGGACATCACAGAAGTTGATGGTAAGTATAGATCGATGGTATCTCAATAATCATTCAGGGAATCAGATTTGTGGGAACGATGGAGCCAAATGCAAAAATGGTGCAGGAGCTGAGTTTTTAAATCCCCACTAGAATAAACCAAAAGATCCTCCTATCGGATCGAGCTTGTACTAACGATTTCCCAGTAATTTCATTCCAACGTTGCAATGTTGTTCTCTAGTTTTTTGTTTTCCCATCCTAAGCCTAATAAAATGGGTTTTGGATATGTAAAATGGATTTTGGATATGTTATGAATTTCTCTTTGATACGTATCCATGTTGAGGCTAGTATCATTTTCGTGACTTATGCCTTTGAGTAACTCATGACATTGGTACACAAACCCTTATAGTTGTTGAAGACACAACTAAGCACATACCCAAGAGGGCCTTGCTTTACGAATGACCTTTTCCCTTACCTATAAGCCCCCCCTGGATCCGAAGTTTGATCCTGAGTAGCATAAGGAAATCCATAAAGAAGCTACATAAATATTATGAAGCATGTATATGCCCCTAAACACTCTAGTTGCAAAATATGCTCCTTAATTGGACCCATATGCTAAACTACTGCCTTCAAATAACAAAAAAAACAATTTTGCAGACACCTCAAGTAAGTCTAAAAAGGCTATTGATGAGTGGTTTCAATTATTTTGTGACAGTTTTTACGACAATCAACTTAGATGAAATTTGCATAACACTCTTAAGATGGTCACTAGAGGTGAAGGTGATATAGGTGAAGACATTGTTTCCAATATTCTAGAGCGCTCTTCTAATTGAGTGAACAACCATGAAAGCATCATGAAGAGACACTCGTTCTTACACTTGTCTTTTGTTGCCAAATAACAACGTCTTGATATTATATTGATTATTGCACATACGAATGTCGTCATTATTATATGGATTAGTATACTTATGTTTAGAGTTAGCTATGTCTTAATTGTTTGTGGGTTTGTGTGGCTAGAAAATGGAGCTATTCCATTAATTGTATGCCAATTGTGTTTTCCCAACAAGCGACATGTAGTTTTAGTAGTTGACACATGGTGGTAAAACTGTAGACATGTAGAGAATTATTTGACTTGTAATTCACTTTTTTCCGCCTTTATTTATTTATTTATGAACTGATGGCAAACTTATTTTTGTGTTTTGTCCATTGCATTTTGTCGCATGTTGTAGAAGAAAAATTGACATGGTAGAGTTATTGAATCTAGGTTATCTTTCAATATATTTCTTTTGTATTTACTTTTGCAAACAAATCATGTACCAGCTTTTGTACTATAGTGATTGTTTTCATGCCTTAGTTTGAGGGTAATGGTTTTTGTTTTAATGCATAATTGATATTTGAAGTTTGTGAAGTTGAATAGAGTCTTCAGTTTACTTGGAGTGCCTTGAGTTACCTCTTTGACCCACCCGTTAATGGCCTCTGTCTTTATGCCTGGGAAACTTTGGACTTTGTCTCACATAGCTTGGGCAGTTGGGATGCAGAGTGGGATTAACATAACTCTTGTCGTTCGAGTGAAGCAATTATCCAAGCCATATTTTTAGTAGAATTAGGGAATTGCACCATCCAAGGTTTGTTGGCATAACTATAAATGACATTCTAACAAGATTATATCCCTTTCCATGAGAAACATATAAATTATAACGGGTTATTTTCATGCCACGAGACTCAACATTGTAATTTGATAATAGTCTTGGTTCAATACTTTCTTATGAAGTTGTAATATCCCTGATATGAAATCATATCAGAATATTATCTCTATTGCTGTTATGAATTAAAAAATGAAATAAAGGTTTAACATAATTATGATCACCTCTTTATTTTAATCCATTGAATGTAATTGAATAGAGTTCCCGTTAGCTGGCCAAATTCCTTTTATCAATATAATATTACAGGAAAAACCTGAGGAGGGTAGAATAGCTGAAAGTAGAGGGAATACGGATCTCTAGATCAATGAAGAAGGAAAAATCACAGGAACTTTGCCTAGTCTGCCCGTCGCAATTCCTGGGGTTTGCATTTTTTTTTTAAACTTATACAAAGCATGGATATAGCGACGGCAAGGCATGGATACAGCGATGAACAGGCGTGGATACAGATACGGCAAGGCGTGGATACAGCAATGGTAAGGCGTGGATACATCGACGAAAAGGCGTGGATATAGCGACGGAAAGGCGTGGATACAGCGACGGCCAGGCGTGGATACAGAGACGGCAAGGCATGGATATAGTGATGGCTTAGACATCTAACGAAATATAGAAGATTGTCTCTCTTGCAACGCAAATTAGGGGTCGTCTCTATTGCGACGAAATTGTTTCCACGGAAAAAAAACACTTAGACGTGGCAATATCCATGCTTTTCCGTGGATATTTCCATGTTTTGCCATGGAAAAATTGATCACTTGTACTAGTGTACCACCATTCAGTAAGAGGGAGCCACTTTTCCCACTGATGTTGTTGTTCAGAGCTGAAGCAACAAAGATAAGTTTCCAAAAAATTTTAATGACTTCAGTCCGACCATCCCTTTGTGGGTGATAAAATGAACTCATATTCTGTTTGGTGTCGGTGAGGAAAAATAAGTCAGTCCAAAAATGACTTGTGAAAGTTGTGTTGCCGTTTGAGACAATGGAAGAAGGGATTCCATGAAGACGGAATATCTGGTCCATGAAAATTTGTGCGATCGAGAAGGCAGTATATGGATGGTTGAGAGCACAAAAATGATTATTTTTGGGGAACCGATCAACCACAACCAATATTATGGTCTTCCCTCTATATTTAAGGATCCCTTCAATGAAATCCACTGAAATATCTGTCCAAATCCTTGTAGGGATGGGAAAAGGTTCGAGCAATCCGAGAAGGAGTGTATTTTCACCCTTGTAGCATTGACAAATAACACATTCAGAAACCATTTGTTGAATTTATTGTTTCATTCCCTTCCAAGAGAAGTTATGCCATGCCCGCTCATACATTTTTAGGAACCCAGAGTGCCCTGCTAATGGAGAAGCATGTGTTGATGTATTTGTAACTTCATAATGTATTCACTTGTATATCTTATGTATTGTACCCTAATGTTTATTCTAGGAAGTATCTATAATGTAATTGAGTCATGTCATGCCCCGATGTTCCTATCGAGAGATTCAATAATGTAAACAATTCATGTAAAGTCATAGAGTGTAACCCTCCTTATCGATCAAGGGTTAAAGTCCCCATAGTTGTGGGGCCCTAGGGTTATTAGACTCTCCTAGAGGAGTAGGCCCTAGTGATTTATTGTCAAGTTAGGAATTAGTATAAATAGTGAGTGATCCTCTCTATTTAACACACATTCACTCACACTTAATTGTAGTTCATAACTGAGAGAGAAAGAAGATGCTAGGACACGAGAGAGAGAGACTACTGCTATCAGGAGATCATCTTATTGTCTTTGGGTTTTGATTTTGGTGCTGATTCTATCTCTGAGGAAGTTGTGGAGTTTTATCCTTTATGTTTTTCCCGAGGAAAATATTTGTGTTCATTGTCTCTTGTGTTTGATTGTTGTGCTTTTTATTCTCTCAGATAAGATCCTAAGACCATATAGCTTAAATGTTAAAAATCTAACATGGTATTAGAGCTAACCTGAGAAGAATAAATTATGCAGTTGCGGAAGCTAGGGCTTCTTAATTTTTGGGTATCTCTCCCAAAAAATTTTGAGTGAGCACATGATAGGATTAATCTCCTCATCAAAATCGAAGTTTAGAGACCTGGGTCAAGATTATTTGTTGGGTGAAACTTCAGGAAAGTCAAACCCTAGTTTGATCCTCGGCCTGAAAAACCATAAAATACTAAAACGGGTAGTTTTGGTACATTCGCTATATATTGAGATTGAAGAAGGCTCAGGAGATGAAAATTTCACAAGCCAAAGATAAATTCCTGATGTACCATGTGTAAAATTTGTAGACTTAGATTTTTTGTATTCTGGGAGATATGATTCCTCTAAATCAAGGTTCCATCCTCTTCCAATATTCATCCCTAAATAGAACACCTAGGGAGAATTGCAATATCTAGGGATACAAATATCCAAATGAAATTTCACAATATTTTCTAGATAGGGCACAGACTGTAGTTCCTGTGGTAAACGTTTCAAACCCTGAAGGTGAAACACTGACACATGGCAGTCCATACAAGTTTGCTATGCTAAACAGTCCTGAAATAAGTCACCTTGGGACAACTCTCATAAGTCCCAATTGGTGAAACCAATTGTTATCTGAAAATACACACCTCCTGTGAACAAGAGCTAGTTCCCTAGTCTGAATGGTTCATACCTAGAACAAAACACGAACATGAAATGCTAGACTCTCCCAGATCTAGTTAATCAATTGAATGGAATGCCATGATACTTCTCTCAAAGGTTGTCCTCACTATCCTTGCATAAGAACTTGTAAAAGATGGAAAACAACAAGAGAAACATGATAGCATATAATATAATCAACTAGATCTATACTCATGACCAAGGAATCGAGCAATATAAACATATGAAACAGTAAATATGGGAATGAAAACACATTCTTTATTAATAAATGATTGGAGAGACTACAAACTTCATGCCTTGGTGTTGAGAGTTCCTTCCAAAGGCTCCTTGCCTCCAAAGACTCAAGAATGATTTTGAGAGAGTTTGGGTATGCAACACAATTCTTCCTCTTTTTTCCCATGGGGGGTGAGCCAGTATTTAAAGGCATGGGAGGAAAGGTATGGTTGAGGATATCATGGGTACGGTGGAGATTAGATCCTAAAAGGGAGGATCTCGAGCTCCAGCTGGTCCTAAACCATAGGGATGAGGCTCCACGGAGGTCAGCTTCGAGAATCCTCTCGAAGCTTCTCTTTTTTACCGTCAAAACTTGAGCACCGCTCCTCCAATGAAGAAAATAGGTGGTGCAAAGGGGGTGCTACTTCTTGCAGTGAGGGCAGGAGCGGTGGAACCTCTCTTTTCTCATGTATCAGGAGCAGTGCTGGCTCTTTGTTTCTTGGGTAATGATTTTCATTAATGGGGAAAGAGCGCTACCAGCTCAAAAGAGGGAAAAATTGCAAGGGGTTAATTTATTCTTTCATTTCTCTAGGGGGAAACTTTGAGGGAATGGAGCAGTCAAGGGAATACCTATCTCATAACATGAGGGTGACAAGATTTCAGTATAACAGATATGCCTCCCAAACTATAATGGCTAGAGGGAAACAATAGGCAATATACTTTGAAAGAAAAAGGTATAGTGTCAAGGAAAAGGTCCAAAGCTCGTAAATTCTCAAACATCACCAACTTTCTGCAGCATATTTTGATACATTTCCCAAATGACTCACAACATGGCTATAAACCAATACAACGCAGATCCATGTGAGATACAAAAAATTCATGGCTACTAAAATACAACGTAGATCCATGTGAAGAAGACTCAAATTTGGACATAGATACCAGACATACAATGTAGATCTATGTCATACAAATGAAAATATGAGCACAGCCATAAACATACAAATGTGGATCCATGATAGGACTCCATACAATATACTCCATCACAACCTGGGGAGAAATTTATGAATTCTTTTAACAAATAGCCAAGGTCTTCATCTCGTCTTCCACGAAGTACGATTCTAACCATGTGATTACAATGATCTGAAGTTGAACATAGTAGAAACCACTTGATTACTGGTCAATGATGTGAACTATTAACAAGTGTGAGGGAGATCACCATTAATGTCAATGATTCCCAAGGTACCCTAGTACAATCTCCTAAGTGTGAATAGATGATCTGATGTTGAACACTTAGTTGAATCTTTCTATCAAAGCTCAATGATGTGAACCTATGTCGAAAGCGATAGAATCTATCATTAAGGCATACAGATCTCAAGGTAATAAACTTGTTTCTAAGACTAATTCCTAGATAATGATTTGATGTCGATAGGAATAGTCTCGTCGAAGGAGGGCCATGATGAATCCCACATCGACGACACGAAACTCAGAACACAGTTATAGAATTTTAGGTATGATGTAACCATAGGGCTCACTCAAAAGTAACTCACTCAACAAGGTTGTTTTGACTGCAGGTGTTAACTCTCAAAACAATTTCCCTTTTGAACATAAGGCAGCACGACCAAAGACTTGGCAGCATTGACTTGACGAGGCGAAACATAATACAATCTTTGAGAGACTCAAAGGAGTGGCATGACTCATGAAAGTGGATCAACTCAAAAACAAGATCAATACTCAATTGACTGAATGAAATGCAGACAAGTACCATGTTCAAAGGTGACTAACAAATGCCATTATTGCAAAATGTTTTCCCTTTCCCTTAATTTACCCATCATGATTGATGAGTGCCTCTTTTCATTTTTATGATTTCAAAGAGGGTAACAAACACTTGTTGTAGCTCATCAAGTGATGAGTCCAAACTCATATGTTTTATGAACCTAATAAAGGAGGTGTTCGTTCCCAAAAAAGGGTATTTCAATGCTTAATTTAATGAGTCCAATGAAAGAAAACTCAGTGTAGTTCATGTTTAGAGAATCTGAAAAAACTAAAGAAAAATCCAAAGGGTCCTTTTTCATATGATTTAGTCCCTAAGGCCCAAAAAAGTATAAAATAATACTCGAGATAACTCTTCCATACATGATTTGCTGGAGTGTTCCTTTTTTGTAAATAGTCTATCCGAACCGAAAAAGAGATAACCTATCGTCGGAGAGATGACTCTTCAAATACTTTTACGAGTATGAAGAATACAAGTACTCGACAATATTTTCATATTTAGGGAGTCTGAAAAGAGTTTAAAGAGATAACCTACCATCAGAGAGACGACTCTTCAAATACTTTTACAAGTATGAAGAAGACAAGTACTCGACAATCTTTTCATATTTAGGGAGTCCGAAAAGAGTTTAAAGGAGACTCCATTAGAATTTTTCATGTTTGAATCCAGAGCACAAAAAAGTAATAAACTAAGCTCAAACAACTTTTCATGTTTTAACCAGAGCACGAAAAATGAAAATTAAGCTCAACACCTTATTACTGTTTTTCACGAGAACGAAGATCAATTGAAAGAATGCTGGAAAATTGGTTTCATGTTTATGCAAGCTCAAAACCAATGGGTAAACTATGCTTGAAAATTCCCATTAACATAATATATAGAGGTTGGAAGCTTTCCCCCAGATTGATTGCTAGCGAAGTTGTTGAGGCCTGGAAATTCGCAGGAAGCAACAGAAAGGGATTCTCCCCAGTCAACATTCCCAACTAGCCCGTTGACTGTTTGGTATAGGGAATCCATCCGATTTGCGGTCCGGCTACCGTAGGTCAAAGTAACAAAAAAAAAGGCTTTACCGGTTGCGGCCCGGTCCACCATGTATATTTTTGTATTTTTTGACTTAAATATGATGTGCAGATGCCTAATTAACCATGCAAGGCGATAAGGATGCAAGAAGTATTCACAATGTGATGCGCAGGTTCTTACCTCTCGTCTTAGGCTCACAAGCATCTAAATCACATGTACATAAATAAAACTAACTATCTATCTATCTATCTATCCCCGGGGAGCAAACTTTAACTTTATTTGTGAGTAATGTAAAGTGTGCATGCAACATAAAGAGAAACTACAATTAGCTGATATTTCTTTCCACAATGCATGAACGATTAAATATATTTCAACAATCAGATATCCAATTGTTTTATGAACAACATACATTACTCATGGTGGTAATTCCACAAAATAAACCAGAAATCATTTAAACAAGAACATAGGTTCTGAGAGTTAGAACGATCTCACAGTTAATGGACAAAAAGCTGGAAAAACAAAATAGTTCATCTTTCAGCCATCCACAGCATAACATTTGAAAGTGCCACCAATCTTCCTCCAACAGGCAAACAAGACTTCTTTATTGCAAAGAGAAATAGTTCTTCTTACAATATAGATTTTTCATGTCTAACTAGGAAAAAGTCATTTTCCTCCCTCTAAGTCTATTACATTTATACAAAAAGGGTGAAACTGTTGGGCTGCCCAAAAGTACCTTTTGGGATTCCCAACTCTTCACCTCCCAAAATTTTACTCTTCCTCAAATATTTACAAAATCGTTACAAATTGCAAAAAAGTGACCACTCCTTTATGAGGAGGGTCCCACATGGGCATCTAGAAACTTCTTCCATTTCACAGCTTTAGAGGCAATACCCTCAAATGCGCAGGGTTCCAAAAACTGAATGTTGATTTCAAATTTTTCAGCCTGGTTCTTTATAGACTCCACTCTGGCAGCGCTCAACTGAAGATGGTCTTCCAAAAGCTGCACATTAACTGTTGAATGACCTACTTCGCTTCTCAGAATCTAGTCATCAATGGCCTTAATGCGTTGCATTCTTGCTTCTTCATCCTGATGCCTTTTCTGCAACATCTCCACAAATGAATCGTGGTCTGGGAAATCATCCAGCCTCTGCTCGGCCTCTACCTGGAATCAGTTGTATGTGATAAGGACTGTTCTGAAAAATTCTGTGCAAGCTCCCTTCGTCTTCTTGAGTGCTTTCTTGAAATCCTCTACGGTGTTAATAGAAAATTATATTAAGTTATAATCCCACTTGAGTGCTTGTTTATCTTTTTATGGGAGCTCTGCTGTATTTTCTTCATTGCTTTCCAACCTCGCCATTCTTGCAGTCAGGACCTCGAGGACGTCCTGAGATCTGTCCACAAAGTAAGATGTCATTTCCAAGATCTCTTCCAATCAGCCATCGATCTGCATCACTCTACATCTCTCCTCTTCAACAGCAGTCTGTAGCTGCAGCATCTTGGCTTTTTGGGCCAAGACATGCTCTTTGAATGGCTGGAGGTTAACCTGTTGTTATCTTGCTTCCTCTAGAGTAGTGGTCAAAGAATAAATCTGCTCTTGATGTTTCTCTCTCTATTCTTGGGAGTGCATCTCACTGGCCTGCAAGATAATCTTTTGCTGCTCCTCTAGTTCTTCTACCTTTTCCAGCAACTGATCTTTCTCCGCCTTCAGCTCTTGATACTCGTTCTGTACTTTATCCAAGCATTCTTGGGTAGTCTCCCTACCTTGTCTCTCTTCGTAGAGGGCTTGCAATTCAGCCTTAGAAGCCTTCATTTCTTTCTGCATGTCCTCATATTTTTGCTTTAGCCTATTTCCTTCCTCCCTCTCTTTCCTCAAGGTGTCTTTCAACTGAGCGGAGGATTTCTTGGACTGCTCCAAGTCGGTCATCACCTTATCCATGTTATCTTCTGAGGTGTTGATTAGTGCAGCCCACTCTCAGGGTGAATCTTGGATCTTGGTCTGTTCCCAACATAACAGCCGTATCCGTGATCATTTTACCAGGCATATCTCCTGTTTCAACCTTCTTTTTTGTTCTCTTTATTATCCTCTTTGTAGCCCTGTCATAAAACACGGTGTTAAAATCAGGGATTTCTTCTCCCTTTTTCTGCACAAATGGGACCAGCTTCAGTGTGGGAACCATGGGTGTGCTGGTAATAGGTACTTGTGGGTCCTGAACCTCGGGGTTCTCCATGTCTTGGGTCTACCCTGTAGCTGTTTCAGAAGCTGACTGCTCTGTCTGGGTCAACTTTAGCCTTTCAGCTTCTTGCATTTGAAGCTCCTCATCCAGCTTCCTTTTATTTTCTTCTTCTTCTTTCTTAGTTGCTTCTTCTGCTTTCTTAGCTGCTTCCTTGGCAGCCTTTCTTTTCTCTTCTTCTTCTATGTGCAGCCACCCCGCAGCTTCTTGCGCCAATCTCTGAGCTTCCTCATTTCTCTTTCTGGCCTCTTCATCAGCCTTGGCTTGTTTATCTCCCTTCCCACCTTTTGTGGTAATATTCTTCTTAAACCTTCTTCTCAAGGCTGTCATGTTTACCGCATTTCGGAAGATGGACTCCTCTCGATCCCAATGGTGGGCATACTCAAAATGCACGTTGTGCTCTTTACAGTGTTCAGCCACTTTTCCATGAGTATCATTTCTGCGGAAGGGAATTTCGCCAAAATGAAATCTTTCCAGTTCTTCTACAAATTCATCAGCCTTTTTTACTCTGGTAAACTTGTAGCTTCCTAATATGAAGGGAAAAGGAGGATAAGCAGTCTTCTTATGCTCGAACAGAAAGATGCATATTCCATCCAGGAACACTTGTCTGGCTGCCTCCTTGTGGATAATGTAATCAGTTGCGTATTTGGGCAGCAGGGAAGGTGCTCTCGAACCTCCAAACATCCTGAAGTACAGGCCATTTTCAGTCAAATAGTAGTCTGCATATTCCTCTATTACTTGCAGGGCCTCCTCCGACATACAATCACACTCCTTTAGGAAAATGAGTGTGTATAGAGGCATAAGGAAGTGTTCACAGACTTCTTTGTAATGGATGTGGTATTTATGTGCCCACAATGGTTTATAGGCAGCATAGACATGCATTCTTTCCCTGTCCCAGATGCACCTGAGACCAGGGAAAGGATGGTTGCATAATATCCAGTCTATCAGTATTGAACTCATATAGAATTCAGATCTTTTCTGGGACTCTCCTCCCAAGGCTGAGGCCAAGCAAGAAGAAAGACTGTTGGAGGCAAGGTTGGCCCAGTTGAAAATTGTCCCCTGGGTTGCAACATGAAAAATGATAGTTATCCACTCTAGCTTGAAGAATCTACCATGTTCTCTTCCAAAAATACGGTTCAACATTAAAGCTATGAACCTGTAGGGAGTCCTTAATCTAGCTGTATCGTAATCACCTGTTGGTCTGTATCTGTAATTTTTTCCTTGCAACATCATCTTTTTAAATGTCTCCACCAGATCCATTCTAATGTTGTTTAGCCAATCATCCAATAAAAAGACCTGGGCTTCTGGAAGGTGGTAAGCCAGAGCTACATATCCAGGGTTGTATGCAGCATATCCCTATCTTTCAACATTTTCCAAAATCATTGTTGTGACATCTGCCCATGGCAGAATCCATCTGATTATCTCAGAGAACGAGAACAACTCTGGTCTGGTGGCGACCTTCATCAGTGAAGATCTTTCTATATTGGAATATATGGACTCTTATTCTAAGCCCATGTCAGGAACGTCCCTGCGGGTGATCAATCTATATACTTCCCCCCACTGGTATTCAGGTTCGATACCAGAAATGCACTTAGTGTCTTCGTAAATGTATTCAGTTTTAGTGACCACTTCTACTTCTGGTTCTTCTTCGACCACAGGGGCCTTCTTCTTTTGTCTCTTCGACATTGTGAGCTCTTCCTCTCATAAAATTGTAACATTGAGCCCTTTTGGCCGAGTGACAAACTAGCATACATCAATGTGCAGTATGCCATTCCTTCTATGTTTACTATGACAGCAAGCATTCAATAAAGCAAGTATGTGCATGTATAGATTGAAAAACTAACTAACAGAACTATTAAACATAATGTGCAGTGTTTTAGTGACTTAGTCTATGTCTAGCAGGATTGAAAAAGTTATATGCAGTAAGATTATGCAAACTACCACTGTTCTCCAACACCAAACATTTCTAACAATACAATCGGGCGGGAAAACATATACATTAGCGCGAAGAAAAATCTCGCTCTCTGTGGGTGCCATTATCAAATCACCACGAGGGAAAATAGAACCACTACACGAGTTTCTAAGGTGCGTTTGGTCAAAGAAAAACCCCCTATGCAAAACTATGATAAAGAAATTTGCGTCGCGGTGCACCCTTTTCCCTAGCCCGGGTTCGAAACTGAGCATGAAAATGGTTGCGCTAGACCTCGAAGGTAAAACGGCTGTGGCTTAAGGATACGGGTAGCACTAAAGAGGGAAAATAGCCCAAAACTCATAGAGAAAAGCGGCAGAAACCTACTTCTACCCATCATCAATACGCAAGGCGGTTTGGTGCAGACAGCATAACGACCGTCTACGCCAAAACCCCTCAATCCCTATGCACAGGGTTGCGAAAAATACGGCGGTGGAAAACAAAGCTATTCTAAAGGTTAAACCGCCCTCCCACGGCCGACTAGGATAAAATATCCACCTATATAGGTGTATAATTTAACGGGATGAGGAAAACGGTCGGGGAAGCAAACCACCGTAGAAAACAACCAACAGTTTAAATGGAAAGGGAAAAAACCGACGAGGAGCCTACCCGAAAATACGGCGAGTATGGCGGGTCGACGACGGTCAAGCTTCCACAGTTGCCACCTGGATGTAGGTACACCGACAGCGGGGTCCTTTGCTAGCTCAAGAAAACGACAGCGCGACAATGACAATGCTCGACAGTCAAAAATAACAATAAAAAACATAACCCCTCAACCCCGTATATATAGTCAATCACAACGGGCGAGCAAAAGTTTGGACAGCAGATAGCTTCTGAATCGGAGGTTGAAAGTATGCTTTCTTCCGCAACGGCGGAAGGCCAAAACGCTAAGCCCTCCATGGGGTCGAACATATCAGATGGCGGACCACGTTTGGATCGGAATCTGAAAGCAATCGTCCTTCCGCAACGACGGACGGACAAAGCGCCAAGCCATCCACACGAGTAAAGTTATGCCGGAAGCAACACACATGCACATTGGAAGGGCTAGCGTTTCTCTCATCCGCAATGGTGGAACCGTAAAGCGCACCATCATCCGCAACGTCGGGACTTAAGTTGGAAGCGGAACGTCTAAGAGATCGGCAAGGAAAAGCGTTTGGCAGCCGCAACGGCGGAGCTAACAAAGGTTCGACCTTCCGCAACGGCGGGATTAAAATGACTCAAACGACCGGAAGGAGAAAACCTCCAACAGCCACAACGGCGGCAGCCAAAGACTTACGGGTTCGATGCAAACAATCAAAGTGGGAGCAAAATTCAAGTCATAATCAGGAGGGATTGCGATTTGCCGTCCGCAACGCCGGAAGGAGAAGGCTCCCCGCAGACGCAAGGGCAGAAGCCCGCGACTTAAGGAATCGACGGAAATGACAAACGGACCCGAAACGTCAAAGCACTGATCGGGAGAGGAAGCAGTTTTCCTTCTGCAACAGCGGAGGAAGAAATCATAAAAGTTTCGATGCCAAAACACAAAAGCAGCCGATGAAAATCAATCGAGACGGGAGAAAAGTCGAAGTTAAAACCAACAGTCTATCCGCAACGACGGAGAAAGAAATGACAAGTCCTTCCAATTCAAACATGCTGTAAATGCATTTAACAAGAGCAATGAAGTTTGATCAGACATTGCATCTTTTCAAGCATTAAAGCAAGTAGTATATCAATCCAACATAGGAAAATAAAAGAAGAAAATCAACTCATCCAAAGCAAAGGAGGGTCCTAAAAATTTTTGGAATTTTGGGAAATTGTTGCAGCTGCAACAATTGGCGACTACCTGGTGAGCCCCAGATTTCTGAATTAACTCCTTCCCAGTGCAAGACCATTTGAATAAAAGTTGAAATCTTCTAGATGTTTGTATCCCTAGGCTAGCCAACTTAAGCATTTAAACCATTGAGAAGCAGTCCATCCTTTGAGAAATGGTAACATCAGAAATATTGCAAGTCTGAATGACTCTTTTGAGGCCTAATAAATGAGGTTTATTTTACCCATCCTTAGGTAGTTTCATGCTTGGACACCACAGGATTGTAACAGATAGTAAACAGCATTATCCTTTTGTTCTTCATTCCCATGCCAATTGCACTTTTGTGCCATTTGAACTTTAGTTCTTTTGAGTCCTCCATTTTCCTTTCTTACTGAATTTTAATTCAGGATCCTCTATCCCATAGTGTCCTTTTGTGTGAGCGGTGTATTTCATGTTTCAGCTCACGAATGGATAGGATCTATCGGCAATTTAGTACTTATGCTTTTAATACTTTGCTTTGATATGTCTTGTTTCTTTTAAGGAGTTTTTGACTCTTGATAGCTTTTAGATTTTTCTAAAACTATGGCATGGGACCATTTATATATGATATATTGTTTACTCTTCTTCCTTTCCATGGGTCTTTTGCTGTCACCCCTTCGGATATTTAAGATGTGAAATGGATGGAGCCTCGAAATAGTATTCTAGAATTCTTTACTTCTGAGTTATTTACAGGGGTTAAGTAAGACTTCAATGAATGCATGGCCAGTTATGGGAACTGCCACTAGAAGACATTCTATACTTTAAAGCACAGTCTTTTTCTCAAGATTTCAGTTAATAAAGAAACCTAATGTTTCCATTGCAACCAAAATTTTGCCTCTTTATTCAAACACAGAGCAGTAAAGAAAACAGCATCAAATCAAATAATCAAAAGAAAACAACATCAAAGCATCAAAGAAAAATGACATCAATTTATTTATGTACAAATCAAAAGAAAAGAAAAAAAAATTCCCACTCCTGAATATCTTTAATCTTAGGGAGTTAGAGGGTGGGCTGGATTATAGACATGAGACATCTAACCATGGTCCAGCTCTACTATTTTTGAAATTGAACACATGTCTACAATCCTACATTCATCTTCATCATCCTAAGGAAGTTGAAGGAGCTCATGCTGATAGTTAATCTTAGAACTGGCTTTTCTTTCTATAAGATGGCTTATTTTAAGCTCAATCAGATAATTTCCCAGGACAGAATCAGCAGATTCATTTACCTTTCCTAGTTTAGTGACAGTATGCTTCATGTAAGGCTCTCGCAAATCTTAATCTTATTTGGGGTACCCGTGAGAGGCAACAATAAATGGGACCAATCTGAAGCAAAATAGCCTTTTAACCTGGCAGACCAATCTCTGTTGAGAATAAGCCCAATCCACTAGGTATGTCAGCCACAGTAATGTCAATGAATTGACAAATCTTGTTGTTTGCAGACAAGCGAATGAGGACATTTTTCATTTCTCCCACTACTTTGACACCTATGCTGTCTAATTGCATTACTTCACAAAATGTGGACTCTGGCTGTCCATTAATCTTTTTGCAAATCTCCAGAGGCATAACATTCACCGCTGATCCAGAATCTACTAAGCAATTATGCACATTGTGATTCATCATTTCTAGGGTCAAAAGAAAAGGTGGGGTATCAACTTTCTCTTCCCAACCTAGTTCTATGTCTTCTTCTCCTGGTTGGTTTTGAGTAGGTATATCTTCTTCAAGCTCTCCAATTTCATTAGTGTTTCCCACATCAACACCTACCTGTACTTCTACAGTTTTGACAGGCTCACCAATTGGCTTGGTTTCCTGATTGACTGTAGTGACTTCAGGTGTGTTATTTTTAACCTTCACATCTTCCTGTCTCTTGACATTCTTTTGTAATCTTTTGATCTTCGAAATTGTTGAATCCATGTCCTTTGTTGCTGTAGGTGTGCATTCAGTTTTGAGAGCGCTCTCTTCAGTGTCAAACAGCAAGATGCCATTCCATGAAAACATAGTGTCATTATCTTATTTCTCCATAGCCTGGTTTTTATTTTCCTTTTTGCCACTGTCCTTGGTTAATTTGGAATCTAGCAGCTGGTTCATAACCAATGACATCGAATTCAACCATTGAGGGCACTTCTTTTTCGAATGAGGTTGTTGGTGAAAGTGCAGAAATTATCACCCCCTACTTCTGTTATGTTTACTAATGGTAAATTTGGTGGAGGTATTTTCCATTGGTTGCTATCCTCTCTTTTTTGGTAGTAGGGTTTGTGAGCTTTCTGAGCTTCCCTCCCTTTCTCTATATCTATTATTCGGTTGGATAGATTCTGCATCATTTTCAACATTCCTTGATAATCATGTGATTGTTCATCTTTAGGTTTAGACAGCCATAAAGCCCTTCTATTTGTAGTCTTCTCTCCAGGTAAGTCAGGATAATCTTCTACACTTTCCCTTTCAGCTTCTACCCTTTCTGCCTCTTCATAAGTCTCTACCAATGTAGGTTTGGCTTTCATCTTGGCAAACATGGCTAGCTTAGGTCCTAGGGCTAAGGTATAATATTCAATTAAAACCTTGTCTGAGGGTCTGTCAGCTTCAGAAAATTTCTTTAGGTATATTGAAAATCTTTGAGTGAAACTACATACTTTCTCATTCTTCTCTTTTCTTAACAAACCAAGACCTTTCATCAATGAGGCATGAGTTCTCTGAGCTGCATATTTATTTCTGAATATTCTTTCAAAAGTATTCCAATCAGGAATAGAGTTTGCGGGCAGGGAAAAGTACCATGAAGCAGCTGCCCCTTTCAAGGTATGAGGGAATAATCTACAGACAACATCTTCATACTCCCCAGCCCTTAACCCTTCTACTGCTAAATAGAAACTCTGCAAGTGGTCATCTACAGCAATCCTTTCCTCGGGGTCAAACTTAGGCAGCAGCTTGTCAAAAGCTTGAGGTAGGTTATGCAACAGAGGCGTGAGGTTCAAAGGTGATCTAGCTCTCCAAGAAGGCAATGGGTTGGGCTGGTTCACAATTACACCAGCCATGAGCACAGGTAAAAGAACAAAGTCTGAGTAAAGAGCAACTTAGGGTGAGAATAGGCTTTCTTACTTCAAAGGTATAACTGAAACCTGTAAGTACTTGGGTCAGGTTGAAAGCTTCAAAACATCTGCTGGTAAGGTAATCTTGGGAAAAATAAGTTTCCACGGCCAGCCATTCACTAGCGGCCCTCCTTCTAGCGCTAGAACTGTTGAGGCCTGGAAATTCGCAGGAAACAACAGAAAGGGATTCTCCCCAGTTAACGTTCCCAACTAGCCTGTTGACTGTTTGGTATAGGGAATCCATCCGGTTTTCGGTCCGACTACCGTAGGTCAAAGTAACAAAAAACAAAGGCTTTGCCGGTTGCGGCCTGGTCCACCGTGTATATTTTTGTTATTTTTTGACTTAAATACAATGTGTAGATGCCTAATTAACCATGCAGGGCGATAAGGATGCAAGGAGTATTCACAATGTGATGCACAGGTTCTTACCTCTCGTCTTAGGCTCACAAGCATCTAAATCACATGTACATAAATAAAACTATCTATCTATCTATCTATCTATCCCCGGGGAGCAAACTTTAACTTTATTTGTGAGTAATGTAAAGTGTGCATGCAACATAAAGAGAAACTACAGTTAGCTGATATTTCTTTCCACAATGCATGAACGATTAAATATATTTCAACAATCAGATAGCCAATTGTTTTATGAACAACATACATTACTCATGGTTGTAATTCCACAAAATAAACCAGAAATCATTTAAACAAGAACATAGGTTCTGAGAGTTAGAACGATCTCACGGTTAATGGGCAAAAAGTTGGAAAAACAAAATAGTTCATCTTTCAGCCATCCACAGCATAACATTTGAAAGTACCACCAATATTCCTCCAACAGGCAAACAATACTTCTTTATTGCAAAGAGAAATAGTTCTTCTTACAATATAGCTTTTTCATGTCTAACTGGGAAAAATTCCTTTTCCTCCCTCTAAGTCTATTACATTTATAAAAAAAGGGTGAAACTGTTGGGCTGCCCAAAAGTACCTTTTGGGCTT
The DNA here is from genome assembly GCA_001517045.1 of Pseudotsuga menziesii. Lineage (NCBI taxonomy): Eukaryota > Viridiplantae > Streptophyta > Pinopsida > Pinales > Pinaceae > Pseudotsuga > Pseudotsuga menziesii. Next base: position 195,607 of record LPNX010925904.1, on the reverse strand, counting down.
CCCAACTCTTCGCCTCCCAAAATTTTACTCTTCCTCAAATATTTACAAAATCGTTACAAATTGCAAAAAAGTGACCACTCCTTTACGAGGAGGGTTCCACTTGGGCATCTAGAAACTTATTCCATTTCGCAGCTTCATAGGCAATTCCCTCAAATGTGTAGGGTTCCAAAAACTGAATGTTGATTTCAAATTTTTCAACCTAGTTCTTTATAGCCTCCACTCTGGCAGCGCTCAACCGAAGCTGGTCTTCCAAAAGCTGCATACTAACTGCTGAATGGCCTACTTCGCTTCTCAAAATATGGTCATTGATGGACTTAATGCGTTTCATTCTTGCTTCTTCATCCTGATGCCTTTTCTGCAACATCTCCACAAATGAATCGTGATCTGGGAAATCATCCAGCCTCTGCTCGGCCTCTACCTAGCATCGGTTGTATGTGATAAGGACTCTTTTGAAAAATTTCATGCAGGATCCCTTCGTCTTCTTGATTCCTTTCTTGAAATCCTCTGTGGTGTTAATAGAAAATTCTATTAAGTTATAATCTCGCTTGAGGGCTTGTTTATCTTTTGATGGCAGCTCTGCTAGAGTTTCTTCATTGCTTTCCAACCTCGCCATTCTTGCAGTCAGGACCTCGAGGACATCCTGAGATCTGTCCACAAAGTAAGATGTCGTTTCCAAGATCTCTTCCAATCGGCCATCGATCTACATCACTCTACATCTCTCCTCTTCAACAGTAGTCTGTAGCTACAGCATCTTGTCTTTTTGGGCCAAGACATGCTCTTTGAATGGCTAGAGGTTAAATTGTTGTCCTCTTGCTTCCTCTAGAGCAGTGGTCAGAGAAGAAATCTGCTCTTGTTGTTTCTCTCTCTGTTCTTGGGAGTGCATCTCACTGGCCTGCAAGATAATATTTTGATGCTCCTCTAGTTCTTCTACCTTTTCCAGCAGCCGATCTTTCTCCACCTTTATCTCTTGATACTCGTTCTGTACTTTCTCCAAGCATTCTTGGGTGGTCTCCCTAGCCTGTCTCTCTTCGTAGAGGGCCTGCAATTCAGCCTTAGAAGCCTTCATTTCTTTCTGCATGTCCTCATATTTCCGCTTCAGCCTATTTCCTTCCTCCCCCTCTTTCCTCAAGGTGTCTTTCAACTGAGCGGAGGATTTCTTGGACTGCTCCAAGTCGGTCATCACCTTATCCATGTTATCTTCTGCGGCGTTGATTAGTGCAGCCCCAGCTCTCAGGGTGAATCTTGGATCTTGGTCTGTTACCAACATAAAAGCCGTATCCGTGATCATTTTACTAGGCATATCTCCTGTTTCAACCTTCTTTTATGTTCTCTTTATTATCCTCTTTGTAGCCCTGTCATAAAACACAGTGTTAAAATCAGGGATTTCTTCTCCCTTTTTCTGCACAAAGGGGACCAGCTTCAGTGTGGGGACCATGGGTGTGCTGGCAACAGGTACTTGTGGGTCCTGAACCTCGAGGTTCTCCACATCCTGGGTCTACCCTACAGCTGTTTCAGAAGCTAACTACTCTATCTGGGTCAACTTTAGCCTTTCAGCTTCTTGCTTTTGAAGCTCCTCATTCAGCTTCCTTTTCTTTTCTTCTTCTTCTTTCTTAGCAGGTTCTTCTGCTTTCTCAGCTGCTTCCTTGGCAGCCTTTCTTTTCTCTTCTTCTTCTGTGTGCAGCCACCCCACAGCTTCTTGCGCCAATCTCTGAGCTTCCTCATTTCTCTTTCTGGCCTCTTCATCAGCCTTGGCTTGTTCATCTCCCTTCCCACCTTTTGTGGTAATATTCTTCTTAAACCTTCTTCTCAAGGCTATCATGTTTACCGCATTTCAGAAGATGGACTCCTCTTGATCCCAATGGTGGGCATACTCAAAATGCACGTTGTGCTCTTTACAGTGTTCAGCCACTTTTCCATGAGTATCATTTATGCGGAAGGGCATTTCGCCAAAATGAAATCTTTCCAGTTCTTCTACAAATTCATCAGCCTTTTTTACTCTGGTAAACTTGTAGCTTCCTAATATGAAGGGAAAAGGAGGATAATGAACAGAAAGCTACCTATTCCATCCAGGAACACTTTTCTAACTGCCTCCTTATGGATAATGTAATTAGTTGCGTATTTGGGCAGCAAGGAAGGTGCTCTCGAACCTCCAAACATCCTGAAGTATAGGTCATTTTCAGTCAAATAGTAGTCTGCATATTCCTCTATTACTTGTAGGGCCTCCTCCGACATACAATCACACTCCTTCAAGAAAATGAATGTGTATAAAGGTATAAGGAAGTGTTCACAGACTTCTCTGTAATGGCTGTGGTATTTATGTGCCCACAATGGTTTATAGGCAGCATAGACAGGCATTCTTTCCCTATCCCAGATGCACCTGAGACCAGGGAAAGGATGGTTGCACAATATAGAATTCAGATCTTTTCTGGGACTCTCCTCCCAAGGCTGAGGCCAAGCAAGAAGAAAGACTGTTGGAGACAAGGTTGGCCCAGTTGAAAATTGTCCCCTGGGTTGCAACATGAAAAATGATATGTATCCACTCCAGCTTGAAGAATCTACCATGTGCTCTTCCAAAAATCCGGTTCAACATTAAAGCTATGAACTTGTAGGGAGCCCTTAAGCTAGCTGTATCGTAATCACCTGTTGGTATGTATCTGTAATGTTTTCCTTGCAACATCATCTTTTTAAATGTCTCCACCAGATCCATTCTAATGTTGTTTAGCCAATCATCGGATAAAAATACCTGGGCTTCTGGAAGGTGGTAAGTCAAAGCTACATATCTAGGATTGTATGCAGCATAGCCCTGTCTTTCAACATTTTCCAAAATCATTGTTGTGACATCTTCCCGTGGTAGAATCCATCTGATTACCTCAGAGCACGGGAACAACTCTGGTCTGGTGGCGACCTTCATCAGTGAAGATCTTTCTATATTGGCATATATGGCCTCTTCTTCTAATCCCATGTCAGGAACCTCTCTGTGGGTGATCAATCTATATACTTCCCCCCACTGGTATTCAGGTTTGATACCAGAAATGCACTTAGTGTCTTCGTAAATGTATTCAGTTTTAGTGACCACTTCTACTTCTGGTTCTTCTTCGACCACAGGGGCCTTCTTCTTTTGTCTCTTCGACATTGTGAGCTCTTCCTTTCATAAAATTGTAACATTAAGCCCTTTTGGTCGAGTGACAAACTAGCATACATCAATGTGCAGTATGCCATTCCTTCTATGTTTACTATGACAGCAAGCATTCAATAAAGCAAGTATGTGCATGTATAGATTGAAAAACTAACTAACAGAACTATTAAACATAATGTGCACTGTTTTAGTGACTTAGTCTATGTCTAGCAGGATTGAAAAAGTTATATGCAGTAAGATTATGCAAACTACCACTATTCTCCAACACCAAACATTTCTAACAATACAATCAGGCGGGAAAACATCTACATTAGCGCGAAGAAAACTCCCGCTCTCTGCAGGTGCCATTATCAAATCACCGCAAGGGAAAATAGAACCACTACATGAGTTTATAAGGTGCACTTGGTCAAATAAAAACCCCATGTGCAAAACTATGATAAAGAAATTTGCGTCGCGATGCACCCTCTTCCCTGGCCCGGGTTCAAAACTGAGCACGAAAATGGTTGCGCTAGGCCTCGAAGGTAAAACGGCTGTGGCTTAAGGATACAGGTAGCACTAAATGGGGAATACAACCCAAAACTCATAGAGAAAAGTGGCGGAAACCTACTTCTACCCATCATCAATACGCAGGGCGGTTTGGTGCAGACAGCGTAACGGCCGTCTGCGCCAAAACCCCTCAATCCCTATGCGCAGGGTTGCGAAAAATACGGCGGTGGAAAACAAAGCTATTCTGAAGGTTAAACCACCCTCATACGGCCGACTAGGATAAAATATCCACCTATATAGGCGTATAATTTAACAGGATGAGGAAAACGGCCGGGGACGCAAACCACCGTAGAAAACAACCAACAGTTCAAACGAAAAGGGAAAAAAGTGACGAGGAGCCTACCTGGAAATACGGCGAGTATGGCGTGTCGACGACGGTCAAGCTCCCACACTTGCCACCTGGATGTAGGTACACCGACAGCGGGGTCCTTTTCTAGCTCAAGAAAATGACAGCACGACAATGACAATGCTCGACAGTCGAAAATAACAATAAAAAACATAACCCCTCGACCCCGTATATATAGTCAATCACAACGGGTGACCAAAAGTTCGGATGGCGGATAGCTTCTGAATCGGAGGTTGAAAGTATGCTTTCTTTCACAACGGCGGAAGGCTAAAACGCTAAGCCCTCGTTTGGGGCAGACCATGTTTGGATCAGAAGCTGAAAGTAATCGTCCTTCCGCAATGGCGGACGGACAAAGCACCAAGCCATTTGCACGAGTAAAGTTACGCCCGTAGCAACACGCATGCACACCGGAAGGGCTAGCATTTCTCTCATCCGCAACGGTGAAACCGTAAAGCGCACCATCGTTTGCAACTTCGGGACTTAATTTGGAAGCGGAACGTCTAAGAGATCGGCAAGGAAAAGCGTTTGGCAGCCGCAACGGCAGAGCTAACAAAGGTTCGACCTTCCGCAACGGCGGGCTTAAAATGACTCAAACGGCTGGAAGGAGAAAACCTCCGACAGTCGCAACGGCGGTAGCTGAAGACTTACGGGTTCGATGCAAACAATCAAAGTGGGAGAAAACTTCAAGTCATAATCAGGAGGGATTGCGATTTGCCGTCCACAACGCCGGAAGGAGAAAGCTCCCCGCAGCCACAAGGGCGGAAGCCCGCGACTTAAGGACTCGACGAAAATGACAAACGGACCCGAAACGTCAAAGCACTGATCGGGAGAGGAAGTGGTTTTCCTTCCGCAATGGCAGAGGAAGAAATGATAAAAGTTCTGATGCCAAAACACAAAAGCAGCCGATGAAAATCAATCGAGACGGGAGAAAAGTCGAAGTTAAAACCAACAGTCTATCTACAAAGGCGAAGAAAGAAATGACAAGTCCTTCCAATTCAAACATGTTGTAAATGCATTTAACAAGAGAAATGAAGTTTGATTAGACATTGGATATTTCCAAGCGTTAAAGCAAGTAGTAGATCAATCCAACATAGGAAAATAAAAGAAGAAAATCAACTCATCCAAAGCAAAGGAGGGTCCTAAAAAATTTTGGAATTTTGGGAAATTGTTGCAGCTGCAACAGAAGCTTACCCCTATCATGGTTGCTAGTGAAGCTTACCCCTAGCATGGTTGCTAGGGGATTACCATGCCCCCTAAGCTTTGTTTCATCTAATGATTCTTCTTCCATACCCAACCAAAAAACCTGGTTACTAATGTGAAAATGTTCACCAGGGGTGTAGGAAAAATGAGAATCGGGCAAGTGAAAAGAAGTTTCAAGTTCTAACACTAAAGGGAAGACTTGACTCAAGGGAAGGGGATCTATTTCATTTTTACACAAGATTGAAACAGAAGGTAACTATGCTTGGAACATGGTTTCATTTTTATGCAAGCTTGAAACCAAAAGGTAAACTATGCTTAAGAAAACCTACATCATTTTTTAACGAGATTGAAATAAAAAATGAACTATGCTCAGGAATGGTTTCATTTTTATGCAAGATTGAAACCAAAAGTTAAACTATGCTTGAGGATATCCATTTCATTTTTTAACAAGCTTGACATAGAATGGGAACTTTGCTCATAAGCATCTGTTTCATTTTCTAATGAGCTTGACACAGAATGAGAACTATGCTCACAGGCATATGTTTCATTTTTTAATGAGCTTGACATAGAATGGAAACTATGCTCACAGGCATCTGTTTCATTTTTTAACGAGCTTGACATAGAATGGGAACTATGCTCACAATAATATGTTTCATTTTTTAACGAGCTTGACACGAAAAAAGAACTATGCTCACGAACCTGCTCTTACCCAACATCATATCCAGAGGTTGGTAGGTTTCCCCCATTTCATAAAAGCCAGTTGATTAGCTCCATTATGATGTCCATAGACTAGAGCCATGCCCCCCATTTTACCTATGATGGGAAGAAGCTAACTAGAAGAAGGGGAAGGAACCACAAGAACATGCGGCACATTCAAGTAAGTCTGATTACTAGGAGTCACGAAATGCTCGGGTGTAACAAAAGAAAGTTGATCAATGGTCACAATATTCCCATGATGGGGAAAATGCATAACTCTAAAGAGTGTGGAAACTACAGCCTTCATGGTGTAAACATAATCACGTCTAAGGAGAAGATTGAAATCTAAAAGAACTTGGACCACCATAACATCAATACAGACAGTTTTCCCTCCTAATGTAATAGGAAAATAAGGAAGGGTCCCTAAAGGTGCAGTAGGTCTTCGATTAAAATCCATTATCTGATTGGTGGTTGGCATAGGCTGAGGAGAAACTAAAGCTTTCCAAGAAGTTGAGGATAGAATACTAATAGAAGCCCCTTCATCAACAATAATGTGAAGTATCCTCCTAGCAGTAATATTCACAACTATCTGGAAAGGAACACTCGAATGAAGATGAGACTCTGTTAGGTTACTCCAGTCAAATGAAATAACCTCATTACTTGGAGAGGATTCTGTCGAAATAGACAAAATTTCCTCTTGTAGAGAACAATCAGAATGAAGCATGAAAACTTCAGCAGGTTTCAGTTCATTCTCTACTATAAGAGAAGAACAAGACGAAGATTTGGTCAAAGTGACTACTTCAGTCTTAACAATATTTGATGAAAGAGTGGGATCGGGTGGAGATGACATCGACTCGACCACTTTAAATTCATTCTTCAAAGGAAAAATGAGATCAATCACGGATGAAACCAGATTAACCACTTGGAATTCACTCTTAGAAGGAAGAGTGGGATCAACCTCGAATAAAACCGAATCAACCACTTTAACTTCACCCTTCAAAGTAAGAGTGGGATCAACTACAGATGAAACCAAATTGACCACTTCAACTTCACTCTTCAAAGGAAGAGTGGGATCAACTGAGGTTAGAACTGGATCAACCACTTTATCAACCAATGGGATGTCAAGTGACAACTTGCGATAACCTGTTGGAAGCCATTGATGAGAAACAGTAATATATTCCAACAACTTAGAAGCTTTATCCATGCGAGGACAAAGGTAAGTAAAGTTCATGTCCTTACATCGAAATCAAGGATTTTTTACTTTACCCTTCCAACTCTTAACCACAAAGTCACTGGTTGAGGGGGGATCGTCAACATGATGACTAGAGGCTGATGACATATCTTGCTGGGAAACCTTAGACTACTCTTCTAAAACTAGGACTAAACCATGACAATCTTTCGGAAGGTGATAACCCTTGCAAATCCTACACGGGAATTTGGGCTTACGCGATCTTGGGGTGTGGAGATCAACACTATCCGCACTGGGAGGAGTGATTGGTTGAGACTTGGTTTTTTGTTTGTTTTTCTTCTTCTTAATCTTCCTTTTCTTCGTCTTCTTATCCACCTAACTACTAGTATTACAAATTTCAATGGGCGAAGAGGGAGAAATGGGATAAGACACATTTGGTGAAGAAGGAAAGGGATAAACATGAGGTTGATGCTCTTGTGATGAAGGATTGGGATCAGAAGCAACTAGTGTACATGGGATAACTGGACTAGAGAATAACCAAATAGGTAATCCAATAGTCAATCTAGGAAGGATTAACGTAGTCATGAGAGGATGACCAACATCCCCATATGGAGGGAACAAAAAATACATGCTTTGTAAAGGAGTCTCTTAGTTGGTAGTCCTGGAAGGCGAAGCCATAACTATGTAACAAAACTATCTCTCTCTTCTAAAAAATCCTAACTGTACAGAAAACAAGCGCTACTCAAACTAAAAAAGAAAATAAAATATGTGATAGGAGTGGATAAGAGTCAGGAACCTCACAGGACAGGCCAAAAGGATAACTTAGGTGGTCTCAGGATTCCTAAAAGTGTCTCCCAATATACGCAAGGTACGTGGGAGCTCAAATCGGTAGTAGTGTTGTCTAATGCACAATCGTTCACAAGGGTCCTTCCGATATACAATCAAGTATGTGAAGTACCTTTCTATATACCTCAAGGGTACATGAAAGGTCGTTCGATATACAGACGGTACGTGGAAGAACCGTGTGAGTCTCGGGTTGTAGTGCAGACAAATTAATGACAGCTCTTACGTTTTACAACGCCCAAACACGTCTCTAACCTATCACACAAATTGCTAAAAATTTTAAACCTAAGTTGGCGCTTAATTTTATCTTAAATGGTTAGGTGAATGCATGAGGTTAGGACATAAAAAGTAAAACCATGCAGTATGATTGTGAAAAATTTTCACTTTCACTTTAAATGTATGCCCTACTTAAGTAAGGGAGAGAGAGGTTCAATTCATTTGAAACATAGAATAAATCCCATACAAAAATAAAAGACACTTGCTTATATGGTCCTTTCCTAACTGAAACAAACAAAATCTTCTCTTTTGAACTGAAAAATAAGTTAGATCTCTAATGAAAAGCAAGAAAGATAATTACAATTTTTATACAAAAGTGTTCATATTTTCAACTAAAGATAGAATGAACTAATTATAAAATTATACAATAAGCTTCATATGGAATTTTCCACAACTTTATGAAAAAGGGAAAAAACATACAAAAAATCATGTATAACAAATGAAGAAAAACTGAAATGAATATTTTCTTGTTCTATCAAAGAAGACAGAGATCAAAGATCTAACAAAACCGAGTTCTATTCAAAGCCAACTATGAAGCTTTAAAAAAAGACCAACATGAATCAAAATTCTTGAGAATAACTATGGATTCATACACGCTCAAGGGGGGTTTGGGGCTAAGAAGAATCAAACACCAAATAGGGATAAGAAGAATAGCTGGCACCACTTCTACGGGTGTTGAACAAGGTGTTACCAGCTTGAACACTGCTTCTTGCACACAGGAACAAAGTGGTGCCACCGCTTACAGTAGGTTCACACTAGGGAATTGCCAGGTCCAACACCACTTCTTGGACATAGAGAAAGGGCGGTGGCACCGCTTCTTTAACATAAAGGAAGAGCAGTGACAGCTCCAGAACCACACTTATAACATAGCTCAAGAGCAGTGCCCAAGATGGCGATTTGAAAAAATAAAAAAAGCAACAAAAAAGGAAGTTACATACTGAAAAATGAACCCAAACAATCACCAGAAAACCCAGTGAACCAAAAATATGAAGATCCAAAGGCAAATTGAGGAAAAATAATCAAATTCAAAGCAGATCTACAGATCTATGAATTGGAAAAGTATATATAGAAATTGAAAATGAAGGTGAAGGTTTCAACTTACCAATGATCTAGAATTCGAAGTAGCTCCCCAGTGGAGTCGCCAATTTTGTTAGCCAAAAATACATATGTCCTGCAGACAAGAGATGGTTCCCTAGTCTTAATGGTTCAGATCTAGAACAAAACACAAACACAGAATGCTAGACTCTCCCTAGATCTAGTTAATCACTTGAATGGAATGCCATGATACTTCTCTTAAAATTTGTCCTCGCTATCCTTGCATAATAACCTGTAAAATATGGAAAACAACAAGAGAAACATGATAGCATATAATATAATCAACTAGATCTATGCTCATGACCAAGGAATCAAGCAATATAAACATATGAAACAGTAAATATGGAAAAGAAAAGACATTCTTTATTAATAAATGATTGGAGAGACTACAACCTTCATGCCTTGGTGTTTAGAGTTCCTTCCAATGGCTCCTTGTCTCCAAAGGCTCGAGAATGATTTTGACAGAATTTGGGTATGCAACACAATTCTTCCTCTTTTTTTCCCATGGGGGGTGAGCCAGTATTTAAAGGCATGGGAGGATAGGTATGGTTGAGGATGTCATGGGTGACTTGGATATTAGATACTAAAAGGGAGGATCTCAAGCTCCAGCTAGTCCTAAACCATAGGGATGAGGCTCCATGAAGGTTAGCTTCGAGAATCCTCTCGAAGCTTCTCTTTTTTGCCTTCAAAACTCGAGCACTGCTCCTCCAATGAAGAAAATAGGTGGTGCAAAGGGGGAACCGCTTCTTGCAGTGAAGGAAGGAGCGGTGGCACCTCTGTTTTCTCATGTATTAGGAGCATTGTTGGCTCTTTTCTTCTTGGGTAACGCTTTTCATTAATGGGGAAAGAGTGTTACCAACTCAAAAGAGGGAAAAATTACAAGGGGTTAATTTATTCTTTCATTTATCTAGGGGAAAACTTTGAGGGATTGGAGCAGTCAAGGGAATACCTATCTCATAACATGAGGGTGACGAGATTTTGGTATAACACTAATTATGGTCAAACCTATGGTGTTGGAAAGAGGACAGATGAGGTTACCTCAGTATCAAATTTCAGACACAGAGGAGCAGTAATTTCGGAGATACCGCAAAAACAGTATCAGGAATTTCTTTAGAAGAAATTCGTAAACTGGGGCTTCTTGTTCTAGGAGCTTCCCTCCACTGTTTTCAGAAAAGGAGTACATTGGACAAGCTTTCCTTGAATATTTCTATATTTCTATCCAATTAGATCTGAAAGATTCCAATTTTTTAAAATTAGGGTTTCTTTGACAAGCCCTAGATCAGCTAGCTCTGGAACCACGACGGATACCTCAAATCAGTAAGATCTAATCTTTTACTATTTACATTTGAGGTTCTCATTTCTAAATTACTAATCACACCAGCTTGATGACAAGCTTGGTGAGGCTGACAACTTCCAAGCATGGAAGTATAGGATATCACTAGTTCTTGAAGGAAATGAATTGGACACCTACATAAGTAGAGAGATTCCAATTCCAGAGGGAGATGAGGCTAAAAGTGTTACACAAGAAGAACTTGGTCAAGGCCAAGAAGATCATTGCTGATTCAATCATGGATCACCTTATACCACAAGTGTCTTCCCTAAAGACACCGAAAGAGATGTTTGAATCCTTAACCAGTCTATTTGAAGGGAAGAACATAAATCGAAAGATGGCTTTGAGAAAACAGTTGAAGAATGTGAATATCCAGAATGCAGAGACCATGTAGTCATACTTTACAAGGGTCTCTCAAATCAAAGAAAAACTTGAAGTAGTAGAAGAAGAAGTGGAGAATGCAGAAGTTGTGATAACCACCTTGAATGACCTCCCAGGATCATGGGATTCATCCATTCGAGGAATGTGTGCCAGAAGGAAGTGATTAATTTCAGTAGACTCTGGGAAGAGTACACACAAGATGAAGCTTGACTGATAATAAGAGAAGAGAATATGGGAGCAACTGAATATCAAGCTCTCACCATCCAAAGAAGATCTGTTATTAACCCAAATGGCACATCTTCGTGCGAGTGTCGACACTTCATATGTTGGTACACAAAAGGACACTTTTGGATTGAAGGTTGCCTAAACACTATAGATGGGCATGACATGAGATGCATTCACTCTCCAACCAGCTTGCCATTTTACCTTTCTATGTGTGGATTGACATACGCGACTATGTCCATTGAAACTCACATACATACGAGACTATCTTCTTTGACAACTCGCGTACTGTACGTGACTATGCTCATTGCAGCCCGCGTACAGATCTGTACGTAAGTTTCCCTTAAAGAAACTTGTGTGTCATATGCGGGTTGCCAGTATCAATAGTCCCATACACATCCATTCGACATTAAAAATAATAAAACACGATTAATAAATATTTGTTGAGCCTTAATCAATAACCAACTCAACTGTCTCAACCTCCTCAACCTTCGAAACTGCTCTATTTCCCAAAGTATAAATAGAGGCCTTGGGGAGGGCATTAAGGGATGAATCTTGGAGAGAAAATTTATGCTAGTGGTATATATTCAGAAGTCTTTGGAGCAGCAAAACTCAGAGTCCTTGTCTCAGGCATTGGGTTGTACACTTATCTCATTCACTATTGTTAATAAAGAGAATTCTTCTTCCAACTTTGTGTTGAGTCTCTTTCATGTATCATGTTTGATGAATATTTTTTATTAAGCACTCTATATATTGTTCATCTAACCTGTCATATATACATGTATAATTTCATATATAATTTTCATATTCCCATCTTCATGCTCTTTCATTTGGAATGGTCCGTGATATGTGGAGGCCTCCTTTGCTTCTTATTTCTCTACTAGTTTACTGGGGTTTGGGTTTTTCGATTTGTGAATGTGGGTGGTCAATTGTGGCAATGTGTATTGAGGTGGAGGTGTTGTTTGAGACAGAGGGGTAGATTGAAGTGGAATTTTGGATTGGGGTGGGAGTGTCTATGCAAATATCAATAGAGTAGGGATAGAATATGTTGGGGTGAACTATGATGCCTATGGTGTGGTTGAATGTGGTGGAAGTAACAGTGGGAAATCAGACTAAATGGGAACCAATTGCAGTTCCTAGTTGATTGGCAATGGAGATGGGGGGTGTCATGTCCCCATTCCAATAGGTCTACTAGTTGACAATGTTCCCCGGCCACCTACTAGTTCCCTAGGTTGGGGGAGGAGGCATTAACTATTGCAACAAGGGACACAGTCTGTCGTACAAAAGCGAATGGTGGTCTTGGGGTTAGGGATCCATCGCAAAGCAATGAAATCTTGAGTTCTAAAATCTGGTGGAATTGGATCACCAAAATTCACAGCCAATGGGCACAACTATGGAACAAAAAATATGCGGTGGATTGGCCAACTCAACACCTCGTCAGGTATTCTCTAAACATCAAAAGCTCTCTTATTTTCAACATAACCAACTCTCATAGACCAATAATTCAGCAGCGTAACTTTTGGGAAATCCATAACGGCTCCCTAACCAACTTTTGGACAGATTCCTGGAACCAACTCCCCCCTCTGGAGAACACTTTCAATATGCATGCTCAATACGAACTTCTTATGATCCCCTCACATGACAAATTTCTCTTCTTTTGGTCTGCAGACAGATAGGAGGACTTTAGGGAATGGGCCACTCGGGACAAGTTGTATCCGCTGCAACAATAGCTCTACTTAGAGGCATTGTGGGAGGAACTGCAACAACGCTGCATAAGACGTAGACAAGGCAACGGTATTGTTTGACGGGGTTACAATCCCAAAGACATGATCACCACAAAAGAATCCCACCAACTTCTCAACAACTCCAATGAGCAGTCTGATCCTTGCTGGACCAAAATCTAGGGAATAAAAACCTGGCCCAAAGTCACTACCTTTATTTAGCTAGTATTACACAGACGCATTCTAATGTGGGACAATCTCCTCAAGCTCAGCTTCATTGATTCCTCCTAATGCTCCCTTTGGAAAGAACAAGAGGAAACCTTGGATCATATCCTGGATCAATGTCCTTTTTCCAGCCAACTTTGGAACCAGATCGCCAACATCTGCAAGAGAACGGATCATTGTCATGATAACATGATGGATACCATCAAAATTTGGCACAACCACTCTTACCAAAATCCTCTTCTTAATAGAATCTGGAAGCTAATCTCGGGCTTCCTCATCTAGGGCATATGGAAAGAATGAAACCTATGGATATTCGAAGGCAGAGCCAACACAGTGGAAACAATCTAGATTCAATGTCAGCAACACATCAAGGAGACCACTTTGCTCATCAGATGGAAAGAAAAATATCTTCATGCTAATCCTTGGGAAAAAGACATTCTAAAAAATTGGCTCTCTCACATCCCACCTACTCTCATTGCCCCCAACTATCACCCCCCTCATCCCTCCTCTTCTCCCACCTGGAATTCCCTGCTTAAAGGATTTCTAAAACTCAAATTTGATGGGGCCTCCAAAGGTAATCCTAGTATAGCAGGTTTTGGAGAGGTCTTTAGATCAGCCTTAGGCCATATTCTTCATATCTTCTATGAAAAATTAGGTATCAAAAGCAACAATGCATTTGAGCTGAACGATCTTCTTCAAGGTATTTGCATAGCCTCTGCACATGCCCTATTTCCACTCATAGTTGAGGGAGATTTAGAGCTAATCGTAAATATGGCTATCAAGCTTCAGCAAGGTTCCTGTAGCGCCAAGGTTTCCTCTTGCTGGAGACTGGATCATGATCTTCAACAACTAGCTATGCTCCTCTCTCAACCAATGACTATCAATTTCTAGCATGTTAGAAGAGAACCCAACTCCCTTGCCAAAAAAATAACAAACTATGGAGTTCTCTCAACATCTTTTCTTCACCAAAGCATCCTGTCATAGATTCCAAATGCCCACTTCAAGCAGGAATGTGTTCTTATTGTTGTAAAGGACATCATCACGGATGTGGGTGTACATCTGAATACTATGGCCACAAAGGTAGGTGAAGGGGCACACAATAGTGCCACCCCGTCATCTGCCTGACGTCACCCTCTTGTCACTTGATTCCAGTGGATGCATGCATTAAATACAGGACTGGACATGGAGATCTCACGGTTGTTGGATCGTACATGGTCGTCACCTCATAGCTGGCTCACCTTAATGATCCTTCTTGTTTGATGCATAGTCGTGCCAAATGCTCAAGGCTCTCATCTTTTTGTCACTCTGTCCATTTGCTCCTTGCTCCTAGTGCTTTGCATCCTGCTCACTCTGCCTTCTCCCTCCCTCCAGCTTCACCAGTCTCCCTTTGTTTCCCAGCAATGTCATGACACCAGAGAGGAACTCCTTGTCGAGGCTGCGCGGGGAAAGGTATTCACATTGAGTGCCTTGTTTTGCTCAAGGAACAGTCTAGCAATGATGGCTTTGACATTGAAATTCTAGACTCTATTCGCACCATGATCAATGACTAGGTAGACGATCTCTCAAGCTCCCTTACAACCGCAAGTCATACCCCCGACCACCGCAGAAATTATTGGGTTATTAAGAACCTCCTGGTTTAGCTCCTGCTTCACTTCTACACCCAGCCTCCCCCCGATTTCGTCACTCCTCCACCTCCAACACCTACAGTTTCCCCGGATCCCTCTAACTTCCTTGTGTTCACTTCTACACCCGCCCCCTCGGTCATTCCCCCTGTGGTCTCTATGGACTGCGAACCCTCCTCTCGCCCCCTGCAGAGCCGTATGAAAACTTTCATAGCCAGCAAAAGTACCCCCAGTCTGGATTCTCTGATGAAATCAGTGCCCCTCTTGGTCAAATTTCCTCCAGCTAGCAAAAATGACACCGACAACAGCAATGAAGAAGACTCCTCAAGCGACGAAGATGCCTCTAATGACAAGGATGTTCCAAGTGAGCCAGGCACCACAGGCTTCGAGACTCCTATCATCGAGGAGTCGTATTTCAAACCTCAGACAGGTTTCTTGTCTTCGGGCTTCTCCTTTTTGTTATGTCACAGGAATTTTGGAATTTTCATGTCACAAACTGTGGTCCGCTAAACATATTTTTTTGTAAAAGGGTAAAATCTCTTCTTTTTTTAACCTGTTTTCCCTCACTAAGGGAGGGTCTGGTAGACTTTTTAGGATTTCCTATCACTCTAAGGTAGACCAAACCGCTATACCTACTTGTTCCTTTCAGAAGGACTGTTTCTATGATCTGTAACACTTTTTGTACCATTATTATTTTTACTCAATAGATTAGCTCCTGAACTTACAAAAAAAACTATTGTGTTTTGGGAATTATTTTTATTATATAAAAATATTACTCAATATTATAATAGATATGTCTAATTTAAAATATTTAAATTGTGTTAGCACTCCAAGAAACTCTTCTAGGCTGTAACTCGAAGATGCCTGATAACTTAACTATTCTTTCAATGATGGGTAATATTAGATCAAAATGAATATCTAACTCATTGAATAGTATACTCAAGACAGTCTTAAGTACATTCAGACAAAACAAGGCCTTCAAGAGCTACTGTCAGATAGGTAATAGATAAATATGGATGAAGAAACTGACTTTATTAACCAGAACACATACATACAACCATATATATATGATGGGCCAATAAAACTAGTATGAGTACTTATGATCCTTTGCTCACTAATCAGATGGTAGGATGATAGTGTTGAAATATTGTAACTTCGAAGAATATTCTATATGTATCTTTTGTGGTCCCCGATGGTCCTACCGAGAGAACCACTTGTATTATCTTTGTACCCCGATCCTTCTAATCGGAAGAACTAATAAGAGTCATGAGGTAGTCCCCTCTAGTTGTAAAGGTGGGTCATTAGCACCCCAGTGTGGTTACTTGAGCCTATATGTGTAACTCGAGCCTACATGTCGGATGACTTAATTAAAGTGAACGGATGAATATGAATAGAGGTGTGGTGCTCCTCATTTGGAACACACATTCTCACTTGTGTAGCGCATTAGTGGAGAAGAGAAGTAGCTGGAGAAGGAGGAGGATCAGGCTTTGTTCTCCTTGCTGGTTTTATCTTTTATCTTTTTGGGGCTTCTATATTGAGGAAGCTTTTGCTGGGTTTTTCCCTTTAGGGTTTTCTCAGGATAAATCTTTGTGTTCCTTTTGTATGGTTGTGCTTGTCTATCTTTCAGTGATCCTGTTTATATGCTTTTGTTATGAAAATGTAATGAAATACTGATGTCTTAGCTAAGCATATGAAAAATTTAACAGATAGTTACCAATAGATTATGTAAACATAGATGAAGAACAGAATTCCACTCATAAGAATAGAACAGAAATGCAAAAGAAGATTTGACAAATAACAATGAAAGAAGCTTGCATACTGAATATATTATAGAAAGTGTCTTTATCACAACAGCAGTGTAGCTAGAACTCCAAATCGACCCATTTTTATACAGAATTCATAGGCTTTATAGCCTTTACAAAATTATTTTGGATCCTAAAAAATTGGATCGAATTTACTAAAAATAGACAATAAAAAACAGTTGCTAGAAAATAGGAAAAGATCTTAATTTGATGGTCAATCTCCATATCTCAGAAGATCTTCCTGATCTTGAAATATTTGACAAATGCAATAGAAACTGAAGGAGAATTTGAAATTGCCATTTGGCATACAATTCACCTTTTACCAAAGTAGGCAGGAAGCCTTATCACCTCTATCTTTGTTGGCGAAAACTGAAACAGAACTCTAATCTTGATGCCTTTAGTCTTTGTCTATCATTATAAATCATCCTCGAAACATTTGGATCAGAGAGTCTTGGATCTGGGCAAAATAAGATCTCTCTGCCATGTCTGCACTTTCGGTGGCTAGTAGAGGCAAAATTCGATCATGTTAGCTACCAAAAGCTCTGTTTTCGGTGGCTAATGAACAGTTGAAGTGTTCTCCTAAGCCACTGAAAATCATGTTTTAACAGTTAATCAGAATTGCAACAATCACATTTTACCTTAATGTTTTAAAGCTTCAATGTTGTTCTTCTGGTGTCTCTGCAACTTGAATAGGGTCTGGGATGATAGTAGAATCATAGGATACCTCTGGATCATAAAGATTCATGGCTACCTTTGCTAGGGTTTCCAGATTATGATGTGCTTGAGACTGAGGGTTTGAATACTTTGTCTGCAATTTTGACAGCCTAATTTTTCTATAGAGCTTGGTGTTGTCCTTCATCAACCTGAGATTTCTTTCTTCGAGCTTAGTATACTTCTTTTTTAGTTCTTGCCAGAGAGTCATATAATTCAATATTTATTTTATTTAATCTTTCATTGCGTCTTTTAATTTCCCTTTCAAGAACTTCTAATTCATACACCTACCTTAGCAGTTGGTTGATCTTCTGAGATCTGGATTCCTTTGGCTTGCTAGATGAAGCCTCAGCAACTTGTTGACTTTGATCATCCTTTGGTGTAGGCGAGGGAAGATCCTCATGCCCTGCTGCAACTTGATTTGCTAGCTCAGCTCCTTGCTCTTCTTCATCTTCAGAATCAGTGTATGGCAGGTTGAGGACATTCTTGTCTTGTGAAGAAACTTCTTATTTCTCTATCTTCTTACTGAAATCTAGATTCCTTTTGGCCTTCTTAGTCTTAGGAGATAAAGAGGTTTGATCAACTGCAATTGGAGAGATGGCTCTCATCTTCCTCTTTTCACTTTTGGGAGTGGAAGACCTCTTTTTATCCTCTGGCTGTAGCTCTTTTTCAAATTTATTCCAGAACAGGAAGTACGCCCAGGCAATGTTCCTCCTTTGCAGCAGCTCAGAAACAATTAGCTTGATCAAGCCATTATGAAATAATCTAACTGCAATTTTGGTTGGCTTGGCTCTGACTTGATGATCCATCTTAGTCAAGCTTTTGTAGAGGTAAAAATCCAGATTCAAGGGGCTCCTGCCAGTGAAGTGATTCATTAATTTAAAATGATAAATCATCACCCTATTATATCTACCCTCACAAGTTATGTAGACAAGAATTGACTTCAACGGGTGTTGTCATTTCTCCTCGAGATAGGACATAGGAATGTTCTTCTTCCATACAATACTTTTGTGCTAAGGTTTCAGGTAGGATCTAAATTCAACATTCTTTGTAACAGTGGTCTTAAACCAACCGTTCTACAGTCCTTGGAAGCTCTATCACTTTAGCTATAAGAACTTCATCCACCTGGAATTCTTCCTTGTCAATTACTACTTTTCTGCCATCAAATGTGAGAGCAAAAGCTTCTGCTATTTGTTGATGAGATCCTTGGATTTTTTCACGAAACCTATAACAACCTGCGTCTTTGAACAGTTGACATACCTCGGGGTGTGATTCCATGTAATAGATATCACCAAGCTCTTTTCTTAGGGCAGGTCCTCCTCTCTTCATTTTCTGAACTGTTTCTCTACACCTGTACTTTGAAAATTCGAACTTGGGGAGGACAACACAGCGTGGAAATTGGGAGGTTTGGCTCAGCGAAAACAAATGCAAGGAATGAGGAATGAATCAAGGGAATGTCTTGATTTTGAGGGATCCATTTGGCAATTGAGATTTGAAAAGGTAATGATTAGCTGATGAGCCTCATGATCTTGTGAACTGGAGCTACAATAATGATGCAGGGATGAAGTCGCAATGTATAGGACAGGTGTAGGGTGAAGAGGATTTGGGATTTGACAGATCACATCAAACTCATAATAATAATTTAAACACCTCTTACCAAATCATAATCCACTATCTGTCTTGTCTTTTCGGTGGCTAATGGGTGATGATAGTGCTTCCATCCTGACGGTTCCTATGTATGAAGGAAGTGTTGACCGCTTCAACCTTCCTGTGATTTCGATGGCTAAAATAGCCTCGAATTTCATGCTTAAGCTGCCGAAAGTTAGGCTTTTCGGTGGTTAATGAACAGTTGAAATGTTCACCTAAGCCACTGAAACCTGAGCTTTGATTTCTTGAAGAAAAACAAAGTCCAATTTGTTTCGGACTTCATTACATACCCAAAGCTCTCACAATGAGCCTTAAAAATTTCAAAAATGTTTTTTTGCTTCCTATCACTACAAAAAATAAATTGTCTAATTTATTTGAGATAACAAATTGGAAATTTAATTAATTTATATAGATATGTTGTCGCTTTAAATAAATAAATATAAATGAAAATAAAAATAAATAAATATATAAATGAAGCTATTTGGTTTTGGTAGCCTATGTTATTAAAAGCAACATGGCTTCATATTAAATTAATAAAAATATCATTTTTTTAACATGTAAATTTTTCTATCTTAAATATTCACATGGCTCAATTTCTAGACGGTTAATTTTTTTTTATTTTAAATTTTGTGTATATCAACAAAATTTAATCCCTTCTTAATATTTAATAGATTTAGGTTTAAAACATATTCATATTAATAATTTTTAATTAAATATTAAAATTAAAAATTATGAATGAAAATCTAATTTCTATTAAAATTTAAACAAATATCTATAAGCTTTAATTTAAGTCCAATGGAACTTTATTACACCTAATAAAGGTCACATTTATGTCGTAATATATCATTAAACATGTGTTTTCGATTTAAATAAATAAAAGCATTGGTAGTTACTATGAATATATAAATTCGATTAAATTTACAAATTCTACATTTCAATAGCGTCGATTTGGCCGAGTAGTTAAGACGTGTGCCTGCTAAGTACATGCGGTTTCCCCGCGAGAGTTCGAATCTCTCAGGCGACGGTTTTGTTTTATTCTGTGCGCCTCGCTTTGATTGTAGTAAATGTTAAGGCATGTGTTTGCATAAGTACATGGGGTTTTCCCGCGAGTGTTCGAATCTCTCTCAGGCATCGTCGGTATTTTGTTTTATTTCATATTTCTATTCATACCACTCACTGACTGGACTTTTATCCGTTCGTCTGTTACCATCTCTGCGTTGTTTATTGTCTTCCCTACTGTGGCTAATCTGAATGTGTTTTGCGCTTTTTTAAACAATAATATATGATAAAATACTAAACTGAAACCTCTTTACTACCAAGAATTTGTAGTCCTTACTAAAGGGAAACCTCCTTACAAGTAAGCCTTTGTAGTCCAACGGTTAGGATAATTGCCTTCCAAGCAATAGACCCGGTTCGACTCCCGGCAGACGCAGTAAAGAGTTAAGAACGGTTACTTTACTGTCCCTAGAAAGGAAGGCCATGTTGTTATTTTTATTATATTATGTTGTTATATTTTTTTAAAGCATTAGAAAGGAAGGTCATGTTGTTATTTTTATTATATTATGTTGTTATTTTTTTTTAAAGCATTGTAAGACATTGTGTTGTATTTTATTTCCTGTTGTATTGTTTTTTTTTAAAGCATTGTAAGACATTGTTGTATTTTACTTCTTGAAGTGCGTAATTTATTTTTTTTAAACATGGTAAGACATTGTTGTATTTTATTCCCTAAGTGCGCAATTTACTTTGTACATATTTCTATTTTTAAAGCATTGTAAAACATTGTTGTATTTTATTGTAGAAAAACAACAAAATTGTTAACCAAAATGTGTCTAATAAAAATGATCACCATAACATTTTTTTTCTACATAAAAATAAAACCCAAAAGAATGAATCCTTTCAATCATAGGAACAGGTAAAAGATGTCTCCAAAGACAACCAACCCATGGATCCATTCCAATACGTACCTCAGCACCGTTGCCAACCTTCCAGACAAGCCTATTTCCAATTAAATCAAAAGACCATAAAACCACTTTCCAACAAGAATATATTTTTCTTTTCTGTTTGACTGAACTTTTGATCCAATCCAGCAAGGATAAAGGACGTATATACTTTTGAACAGCAATTTGAACCCATAACCCAGTTCCATGAATGATATTCCAAGCGCTCTTAGCAGCCAGAGCTTTTGCAAATAAAACGGGAATTTTAAGACCCCAACCTCCCAGAGACTTTAGATTGGCCAAAGACCTCTCAGAAGTCCAAGGTAAACCAAAGAGATCATTACCAGGACATAAGAACTTAAAACATATTTTTCTGATCTTTTCAATAACACTCATCGGGATCCAAAATTGCATCTAGTATACCGGAATAGCCTCAAGAACAGATTTAATCAAAATAATTTTTCCACCTTTGGACAACCAACAAAAACTCCAATTTTTAACCCTTTTCTCCACTTTAGCAATCAACCAATCTCGGTCCTTGATAAGATATCTACATGGTTTCAAAGTAAAACCAAGATACTTTAAACCATTCTCAAGTTTGGCTAAGGGAAAAGTAAAAATATCCTGTAAAAGAAGAATCTCATAATGCTCCAAACCAGCATGAAGAATAGAGGATTTGTCCTCATTAATCACCATACCAGAGGCTTTACAAAAACAAATCAAAACCTCTTGCAAAGACATTAATGATTGTTCTGATCCATTAGAAACCAAGACAATATCATCAATAAAAAGTACATGGGTTAAACTAATCTCATTGCCAAAACAAAGACCATGATAAACCCCACGTTCTTTAAGATCAAGTATAGCTTTACCCAAACCTTCCACAACAATAAGGAACAACAAAGGAGCTAAAGGGCATCCTTGACGAAGCCCTCAACCATGTTTGAAGAAATATGATGCATCTCCATTAACCAGGATGGAAAAAGAAACAAAAAAAGACTGCCCATAACCTAGGTAATAAAAGATACTGCAAAACCCATATGAGAAAGGATTACCCGAAGATATGTCTAGCTCACCCGATCATAGGCTTTAGAAAGGTCTAATTTTAAAACCACTGACTTCAAATGTTTACTATGAATAGAATGCAATCCTTCCTGAATGACTCCCACTGCATCATGTATTTGTCTCCCCAGAAGGAAACCAAATTATTCACCAGAAATAGAATGACATAAAACCTTCTTGATACGTACAGAAATGACCTTACCAATAATTTTATAAATACAATTACACAGGGAAATAGGCCTGAAGTCTTTAAAGGATTTAGGAAGGTTAGACTTAAGAATAAGGGCTATCGGAGTGGAATTAAACATAGCAGGGATTTTTCCAAATCTACAAGAATCATCCACAACACGCACAAGATCCAGATCCAAAACATCAAATAACACCCTATAAACCTCAACAGGGATCCCATTTGGACCCTAAATTTTATCATTTTTACAAAGAGAAATAACCGCCTGAATCTCACAAAGAGTAACAGGAGCCATCAATTCATCATTAACTTCATCAGAAATAGAAGTTGGGATATTCTCAGCAATTTTCAAGATTTCATGAAGATAAATATTTTTATCCTCCGCAAAAAGAGACTCAAAATGCTTTACCCGAGCCCCTGCAATAGCTTCAAACCCTTCAACCAAAGAACCCCCATCCTCCACAATCCTCCATATGGAATTAACATGCTTCCTATGGTTAGAATACTTATGAAAGAAAGCAGTATTATCATCACCACAAGTAAGCCAAACAACCCTACTTTTCTGCCGGGCATTATGTTCACGATCTAAAAGAATAACTCTTTTACAAGCTTCCAAGCCTATCAACATTGTTTTGTCTTCTTCCGAGAAAAACCCAAACCCCAACTTATTGAAAGATTGAATCAACTTGAGTTCAATGTCCACTAAATCCTTCATATCTTGGGTATTTTTCTCAACAGATCAGCGAAGAGATACCTCTTTTAAAATTCTTAGATTATATGCAAAATGCGAAGGAGGCATGACCAAATCATTATCCACATAAACCTTCCAAGAATCTTTCAAAATGTTAACAAAACCTTCATCCTTTAACCAATGTGCATTGAACTTGAAAGGAATTCTCCATTTGACCTCACCATTACTAATTTGTAAGAAAACCAGATGATGATCTGAATCTCCACCATACCCAACCCACTCACGAAAATGAAAATCAAGATCCAACAAATCGACAGATACCAGGAGACAATCAAGGCGTTTACATATATTATCACACCCAACCCTTCTATTGGACCACGTAGGAAGTAAAACTGCAGGTGCAATATCCACCAGACCAAAAACATCCATCTTCAAGGTAAAGAAGTCAGAAAGAGAGTCCACCCGAGCCCAATCACCCCAAATTTCAGAAAAAACTATAGAAAAATTCAAATCGCCTCCACATATCAACTTACTACTAATAAGACACTCCAATGCTAGAATTTTATTCCAAAAACTTTCCCTTTCAACATAAGGTCCATAAACATTTACAAAACACAAAGACACTTTGAGTTCAATGGAGAAAAGGGTAACACTCAATCCAGACACAACATGCCATGCATTCTGGAAATGAAAACAGTTAACTTTTCATCCTAACAGAAGACCACCCGATTTACCAAAAGAATCCACATAAACAAAAGACAATCCATTAAGCATAGTATCCAATTCTGCCACTATAACTTCACCCTTCCCCATACTTTCTTGAAGAAACAGAACATCATGAGCCTGCTCCTCTACCAACCGCCGCACTGCTAGTTTTTTGTGTAAGCTAACCCTTGGCAATTTAGGGATAACACAATCATATGGAACCATTTGAAGGGGCGTTCAATGCTCTAAGAACCCCAAAACGACTTCCAGAAGAACAAACACCCCCAAAATCAATAATAGGATCAAACTTCAAAGGCATCCCAAAACATTTCAAACCATTATTGACAAGAAAACCCACCGAAGTTTCTTTAGAATAGGAGTGTAAGAAATAACCATTCCCTTTAGGATGAGATGCTTTAATATGTGATACAAACCCCTAAACTCCCAGATTTAAGTCAACATTTGACGAAAAACAATCCAGAGATTCTCCAACCAAAGGGACTAATGGCTCACTAAAATTCCTAAGCAAAGAGTCAAAACCCTTATCAATAGGTGAAGAGGAAGAAAAAACTAAAGATTTAAGAGGCATAAGAGCCGAAAAAAGGTTATCAATAGCCAAACCCAAACCAACCAAAGTCTTAGCAGGGGTAAAATCCATCGTCTCAGACAAAGGACAGTCAGAGTTCACCTCCGGAATCAAAATTTCTTTTTCCACCCTCCAGACTCTTTTGGAATCTACAGGACTAAAATATTTTTTAAAGGTTAACCCACACTGAGAAAAAACATGTCCATATTGATGACATCTGTTACAACAGAAAGGAACCCCAACATAGTCCAAAGGTTGGCTAAAAACCTTATCCCCACACTCAATATGTAAGTCCTCATCCAAACCCTTACGAATGTCCAAAAGAACCAAGAGTTTCCCTAAGCACATAACACCAGACTGAAGAAATGACATATCTGCCTCCACAAAAGAGCCCAAAGAATTTCCCACCAACTTAAAAAAAATCCAACGACCAAAATTCAAAGGGGAGATTATGTAGTTTTACCCAAATGGGCATTAAATCATACCTTTCGGTCTGAGGATCAAATAGAGGTGTCCACCGCTTCAAGCTTAAAACAACACCATCCCATCTCCAGGAACCATCTAAAACAATAAACGCATCCACAACAGAAAAGAACTTGAAGGCTAGCCAACCACATAGTAGTAAAAACACCTCAGGAGGCTGAAACACGGAACCCTTCCATATTTCGCCAACCCACTTGTTGACACCAGCAGCACTAACCTTTCTACCACTAAAACGCCACACTAGAGTAAGAACATTTGTTAACACAATATCATTTAACATAACATCCGCTCCAACAACCAGTAACATGGGATTTAACGATTTTCGGATCACCTGTTTATGTCGCTTTGATCGGGCTCGATCCACAAATGCAAAATTCCGAAGAGCATCTGGAGAAGATTCTTGGAAAACCCCCTCCACCTTTAAAGAAATATCTGACCCCAAAAACCCATCCACCGGTGCAAAAACAAGATATTCCAATGGAGTAGAACCATCCGCTAAACTTCCATTCACGTCCGAGTCCAGGCATAACCCAGGAAGAAAATCCGACTTAACAACAAGCCCACTAACTTCATTACGCCCAAACACAAAAACTAACTGACCGTAGGACCTCTCATAACCCACAGGAAAACCAAACTCAACAAAAGCATCATCCGTCATAGAAACAAGTTTCTCCACACCATCCCCACCAGCAAGAAAAGAAACAAAACCACCAGTTGAAGGAAACCCCACCGACGGTTTAAACAACGAAAAATTAGAACCCTCTAACACAAAACCAAACCCATCAATAGCAATGGAAATATGTTCCATCAAACAAATCCTCCGTAGCCATACCACCAAAAGATCCCTCAAAGGATACCAATCCTTTCGACATAACTCCCCTATCAACAGAAGATGCAGGCGCATCCATGACGGTACCAGACAAAGGAGCAGAGAGTTTACCTTCCTCTTCACACTCAAGAAAATCATTCCAAACCCTAGAGGATCTCCTCCCAAAGTCATTAACAAGAGTTAATGACCTATGGCTTTTTGGAGGTGTCCTCGCAAGCTTCTTCAGATCCCGAAGAGACATAGAAGCAACGTGTACACCCTCAAGAACGACACGTCGAAAGGGCAGGGACAACACAAAAAACCAAAAAACCAAAGGAAATACCTACGACAAAAGTACAAGCTGACAATAAATCCCT
Source organism: Pseudotsuga menziesii (assembly GCA_001517045.1). Classification (NCBI taxonomy): domain Eukaryota; kingdom Viridiplantae; phylum Streptophyta; class Pinopsida; order Pinales; family Pinaceae; genus Pseudotsuga; species Pseudotsuga menziesii. The sequence goes on along the minus strand of LPNX010925904.1, from coordinate 169,783 downwards.
CTTAAAACGCATAACCACCAAACCTCGAGAAGTATGTTCTGTCGGGAAGACAATAAAATCGCCGCTCATCACTCTCCAACAGCCGATTAAAATTCTAACACACATAAAAGAACAAACAATATAGAAAGACAATAACATACATACAAGAACAAACAATATAAATTTTAACACAACAAAATAAATATTCTCAAAATTCCAATAATACTATATAAAGATTAAAAAATACAAAACATTTCAACACATTACTTAGCAATGGTCAAAATGAGTTTTTAAAATAAAAGATTCACCCAATAAAAATTCTTGTCCTTTATCAAAATATCAACACCCAATTGAGTGTTGCAATCCCTCCTTATTTTAACTAATTGTTTTTTTAAATCTTGATGTATTATTAGTGGCATCTTCTATTTTTCAATTATAATTATTTAAGAAAGGAAAACTAAACACTTTAAAAATATTTTGAGAAACGAAAATTAATGAGTTTAAAAATAATTTAAGAAAGGAAAATTAAACAGTTTAAAAATATTTTGAAAAAGGAAGATTAAATAGTTTTAAAATCCCTAAGTGACATGTTCTAATTATAGTTATTTTAAATATGATTGGGTTATGTTGCTCACACAACCCAACTCACAATGCTTAGAAAAAATAGAACCATATTTCTACCATGATTCCTCTTAGGGAAGTCCTAGGCATCTCTGTAATATACCCAAATATTCTTATGGAAAAATGAAACAAATTTTTTTATGTTGTTAATGGTGTGTACTGTGATTAACTTCAATTAGTGGAATAATGGTGTGTACTATGATTAACTTCAATTAGTGGCATAATGGTGTGTATTGTGATTAACTTCAATTAGTGGCATACATTGATTTATAACTTTCAGGCTACAAACCCCATTGTTTGTAGCTTGATAAACCCCACGTTCTTTAAGATCAAGTATAGCTCTACCCAAACCTTCCACAACAATAAGGAACAACAAAGGAGCTAAACGAAATCCTTGATGAAGCCCTCAACCATGTTTAAAGAAAGATGATGCAGCTCCATTAACCAGGATGGAAAAAGAAACAGAAGAAAGACTGCCCATAATCCAGGTAATAAAAGACACTGCAAAACCCATCTGAGAAAGGATTACTCGAAGATATGTCTAGCTCACCCGATCATAGGATTTAAAAAGGTCTAATTTTAAAACCACTGACTTCAAATGTTTACTATGAATAGAATGCAATCCTTCCTCAATGACTCCCACTGCATCATGTATTTGTCTCCCCGGAAGGAAACCAAACTATTCACCAGAAATAGAATGACATAAAACCTTGTTGATATGTACATAAATGACCTTACCAATAATTCTATAAATACAATTACACAGGGAAATAGGCCTGAAGTATTCAAAGGATTTAGGAAGATCAGACTTAGGAATAAGGGCTATCAAAGTGGAATTAAACACAGTAGGGATTTTTCCAAATCTATGAGAATCATCCACAACATGCACAAGATCCGGACCCAAAACATCAAATAACACCCTATAAACCTCAACAGGGATCCCATCCGGACCCTGACTTTTATCATTTTTACAAAGACCAATAACCGCCTGAATCTCACAAAGAGTAATATGAGCCATCAATTCATCATTAACTTCATCAGAAACATAAGTTGGGATATTCTCTGCAATTTTCAAGATTTCAGGAAGATAAATATTTTTATCCTCTGCAAAAAGAGGCTCAAAATGCTTTACCCCCACCCCTGCAATAGCTTCAAACCCTTCAACCAAAGAACCCCCATCCTCCACAATCTTCCAGATGGAATTAAAATGCTTCCTATCGTTAGAATACTTATGAAAGAAAGCAGTGTTATCATCACCACAAGTAAGCCAAACAACCCTACTTGTCTGACGGGAATTATGTTCACAATCTAAAAAAATAACTCTTTTACAAGCTTCAAAGCCTATCAACATTGTTTTGTCTTCTTCCGAGAAAAACCCAAACCCCGACTTATTGAAAGACTGGATCAACTTGAGTTCAATGTCCACTAAATCCTTCATATCTTGGGTATTTTTCTCAACAGACCAATGAATAGATACCTCTTTTAAAATTCTTATATTAGATGCAAAATGCGAAGCAGGCGTGACCAAATCATTATCCACATAAACCTTCCAAGAATCTTTCAAAATGTTAACAAAACCTTCGTCCTTTAACCAATGTGCATTTAACTTGAAAGGGCTTCTTGGTTTGACCTCACCATTACTAATCTGTAAGAAAACTAGATGATGATCCGAATCTCCACCACACCCAACCCACTCGCGAAAATGAAAATCAAGATCCAACAAATTAACAGATACCGGGAGAAGATCAAGGCATTTACATATATTATCACACCCAACCCTTCTATTGGACCATGTAGGAAGTAAAACCGCAGGTGCAATATCTACCAGACCAAAAGCATCCATCTTCAAGGTAAAAAAGTCAGAAAGAGAGTCCACCCGAGCCCGATCACCCCAAATTTCAGAAAAAAAAAACTATAGAAAAATTCAAATCGCCTCCACATGTCAACTTACTACTAATAAGACACTCCAAAGCTAGAATTTTATTCCAAAAAAATTCCCTTTCAACATAAGGTCCATAAACATTTACAAAACAAAAAGAAAAGGGTAACACTCAATCCAGACACAACATTCCATGCATTCTGGAAATGAAAACAGTTAAGTTTCCATCCTAACAGAAGACCACCCGATTTACCAAAAGAATCCACATAAATAAAAGAGCATCCGTTAAGCATAGTCTCCAATTCTGCCACTATAACTTCACCCTTCCCCATACTTTCTTGAAGAAACAGAATATCATGAGCCTGCTCCTCTACCAACCGCCACACTGCTATTTTTTGGGGTAAACTAGCTAACCCTTGGTAATTTGATGATAAAACAATCATATGGAACCCTTTGAAGGGGTGTTCAATGCTCTAAGAACCCCAAAACGACTTCTAGAAGAACAAACACCTCCAAAATCAATAATAGGATCAAACTTCAAAGGCGTTCCAAAACATTTCAAACCATTATTGACAAGAAAACCCACTAAAGTTTCTTTAGAACAGGAGCATAAGAAATAACCATTCCCTTTAGGATGAGATGCTTTAATAGGTGATACAAACCCCTGAACTCCCAAATTTAAGTCAACATTTGACGAAAAACAATCCAGAGATTCTCCAACCAAAGGGACTAATGGCTCACTAAAATTCCTGAGCAAAGAGTCAAAACCCTTATCAAAAGGCAAAGAGGAAGAAAAAACTAAAGATTTAAGAGGCACAAGAGCTGAAAAAAGGTTATCAATAGCCAAATCTATACCAACCGAAGTCTTAGCAGGAGTAACCTCCACCGTCTCACACAAAGGACAGTCAAAGTTCACCTCTGAAATCATAATTTCTTTTTCTACCCTCCAGACTCTTTTGGAATCTACAGGCCTAAAATATTTTTTAAAGGTTAACCCACACTGAGAAAAAACATGTCCATATTGATGGCATCTGTTACAATGGAAAGGAACCCCAACATAGTCCAAAGGTTGGCTAAAAACCCTATCCCCACATTCAATATGTAAGTCCTCATCCAAACCCTTACGAATGTCCAAAAGAACCAAAACTTTCCCTAAGCACATAACACCAGACTGAAGAAATGACATATCTGCCTCCACAAAAAATCCCAAAGAATTTCCCACCAACTTTAAAAAAATCCAGCGACCGAAATTCAAAGGGGATATTAGGTAGTTTTACCCAAATGGGCATTAAATCATACCTTTCGGTCCGAGGATCAAATAGAGGTGTCCACCACTTTAGGCTTAAACCAACACCATCCCATCTCCAAGAACCATCTAAAACAACAGACGCATCCACAACAGAAAAAAACTTGAAGGCTAGACAACCGCATAGTAGTAAAAACACCTTAGGAGGTTGAAACATGGAACCCTTCCATATTTCGCCAACCCACTTGTTGACACCTCTAGCACTAACCTTTCTACCACTAAAACGCCCCACTAGAGTAAGAACATTTGTTAACACAATATCGTTTAACATAACATCCGCTCCAACAACCAGTAACATGGGATTTAATGATTTTCGGATCACTTGTTTAGGTCGCTTTGATCCGACTCCATCCACAAATGCAAAATTCTGAAGAGCATCTAGAGAAGAATCCTGGAAGACCCCCTCCACCTTTAAAGAAATATCTGACCCCAAAAACCCATCCACCGGTGCAGAAACAAGATATTCCAATGGAGTAGAACCATCCGCTAAACTTTCATTCACGTCTGAGTCCAGGCATAACCCAGGAAGAAAATATGACTTAACAACAATCCCACTAACTTCATTATGCCCAAACACAAAAACTAACTGACCGTAGGACCTCTCATAACCCACAAGAAAACCAAACTCAACAAAAGCATCATCTGTCACAAAAATAGGTTTCTCCACACCATCCCCACCAGCAAGAAAAGAAACAAAACCACCAGTCGAAGGAAACCCCATCGACGGTTTAAACAACGAAAAATCAGAACCCTCCGACACAAAACCATACCCATCAACAGCAATGGAAATATGTTCCATCAAACAACAATCCTCTGCAGCCAGACCACCAAAATATCCCTCAAAGGAGACCAATCCTTTCGACATAACTCCCCTATCAACAAAAGATACAGGCACATCCATGACTGCACCAGACAAAGGAGCAGAGAGTTTACCTTCCTCTTCGCACTCAAGAAAATCATTCTGAACCCTAGAGGATCTCCTCCCAAAGTCATTAACAAGAGTTGATAACCTATGGCTTTTCGGAGGTGTCCTCGCAAGCTTCTTCAGATCCCGAAGAGGCATAGAAACAACATGTACACCCTCAAGAATGACATGTTGAAAGGGCAGGGGAAGCACAAAAAACCCAAAAGCCAAAGGAAATACCTACGGCAAAAGTACAAGCTGTTAATAAATCCCTCTTAAAACACATAACCACCAAACCTTGAGAAGTGTGTTCTGTCAAGAAAACAATAAAATCGCCACTCGTTGCTCTCCAATAGCCTATTAAAATTCTAACACACATACAAGAACAAACAATATAGGAAGACAATAACATACATACAATAACAAACAATATAAATTTTAACACAACAAAATAAATATTCTCATAATTCCAATAATACTATATAAATATTAAAAATTACAAAACATTTCAACACATTACTTAGCCATTGTCAAAATGAGTTTTTAAAACAAAAGATTCACCCAATAAAAATTCTTATCCTTTATCAAAATATCAACAACCAATTGGGTGTTGCAATCCCTCATTTTAACTAATTGTTTTTTTAAAATCTTGATGTATTATTAGTGGCATCTTCTATTCTTCAATTATAATTATTTAAGAAAGGAAAACTAAACACTTTAAAATATTTTGAGAAAAGAAAATTAATCAGTTTAAAAATAATTTAGGAAAAGAAATTTAATCAGTTAAAAAATAATTTAAGAAAGGAAAATTAAACAGTTTAAAAATCTTTTGAGAAAGGAAAATTAAATAATTTTAAAATCCCTAAGTGACATGTTCTAATTATAGTTATTTTAAATATGATTGGGTTATGTTTCTCACACAACCCAACTCACAATGCTTAGAAAAAAATAGAACCATATTTCTACCATGATTCCTCTTAGGGAAGTCCTAGGCATCTCTGTAATATACCCAGATATTCTTATGGAAAAATGAAGCAAATTTTTTTATGTTGTTAATGGTGTGTACTGTGATTAACTTCAATTAGTGGCATAATGGTGTGTACTATGATTCACTTCAATTAGTGGCATAATGGTGTGTATTGTGATTAACTTCAATTAGTGGCATACATTGATTTATAACTTTCAAAGAAATAACAAGATACACATAGAAACACACATGAAATTGCCATTGGATTTATTGATACTATGGATAGTACATAGGGATACTAATTGCCACTGTCTACAATCAACTAAACAACCTAATGAAATGATGGAAATGTTGATGCTAGGAGTGAATTTATCTTTCTATTGTTGAAGTTGTTAAACCTATACAATGATTTTACTTTGTTAGCCAACTCCTTGTGACCTTTTCTAGGCTCACGTGGAAAGTAAAGAAAAATGAAATAGTCTGCATGTGGAGATAAAAGGTCAAATCCATTTGGAGAAACATGTAGAACCCAAATGAATTGGTCTTAGAAATACAAATTAAAGGGATGCAATGCGGGACAGAGCTGCCACATTTTGTGAATTTTGATGTGTAAACAATTTGTAAATATCCCCAAGTATTGGAACACCAAGGACGTTGTTATTTTAAGGGGGAGGGGGTGGTAATGCCCTATTCGACCCCTGTAATGTATTGGATGAAATAATGTAAATGATGTAAATGTATTATGATGTATTCCTAACATGGAGATTAAGGCCAAGGCCCTATTAGTGAATGGCATGTTTGTGAAGGAAAGTAAGCTAGGTTGTATACACCATGTGCTAGTAGTCCATGGAGAATGTAAAAACATGTAAGTATTCACCATGCTAATAAAAATAACCAATAGGTTGGCTATGGGGAGGCAACGTTAACTATGGGAGCTATGTTACCCACTAGATATATGTGAGGGGATTACGGGATTGATCCTTCTGCTGTCAAATGCCATCTTTCTACCATGTGTCATTGTGTGAAACCCTATACCATGAATTGCATGACCTGCTTCATTAAATTCCCCTTAAATGGAATATAACCATCATGAGAAAGGGTGAATGCATGGGAAGTTGTCGAGTTAATCAGCATGCAAGAAAGGACGATAGGTGAGCACTGTTACTTGGTTCAGAAGTCAACCTGTTCATGGAAATTCGATCCAAAGGATTGTGTGGGGGGAAGGAAAACACATCCTCATGCATTCATTCACCTCATTCCCATCCCATCCCATTCATTCAATCATTCTTACACAGAGCTTAGGGGGTAGCATCAAGAGAGCCGAGAACCCTTTGTGTGCAAGATGTTGTGTATTCTTGTGAATTGGGAAGGTTGTGGAGGTGATATCTTTACTGGTTCAGCAGTATGGACCTTCTATACCTTCCTAGGACAGTAATTGAGGGAAGGAAACACCCAAGGGACTCGGGAGGCATAGAAGGGAACCCTCCTCAACTGCGCATGGAGGAGAAGAAGGTACTGAGACTGGATGAATCCCTTGAGATTCCATAGTTTCATGGTTGAGTATATTGGTTTTACAGTGTTGTAATTACCTGTATGTTGGCTTGATAAACCCAACTAAGTGTGGGTTTATCTTGAGGGTTGGTGTGTAGTGTTGTGAGTGAGCCTAATAGACTCCTTAGTGGATAACATATCCTATCCCGGGGGTGGTCTTGAAGTGTTGAACGAATATAGGTTGGGAAGAGACCTATGGTTGGGTGGATCGTTGCACCCACATAGCGAGTTTCTTGGATCATTTATTGTCACGTACCCATACCCCGATTATCATGCGGAATTAAAAATTTCATCGAGAAACTTTATTGTTCATCAAAACACAGGGCATGTCCGTGACTCCACTTCTCAACATTTCCAACACAGTTACGCTCCCTCTTGTCTTCCATTGATCATTTCGACGATCTGCAAGGAAATATTTCAGGGGAGATCAAACGGAGGAGAGAAATAGCGATGAAAACCAATGATCACAAAGGGTTGCGCATCCGAAATGAAATCAACGACTCATAATCATCCCGCAAAAATCGATGGTGCAGAAAACTTGAGTTGTGGGATCGAGAAATATGGAAATCATGATACCGCGATCCCGCATCCGCATCCCGCACTCCACATTCCGGAAGCCCGCATGCGGAAATGACTGTCGTAGAAATCGAAATCTGCGGAGCCGCATTCTGCATCCCACATCCCGAAGATTGTGGAAAGGTGTGTTGCGGAACGAAAATTGTGGAAAGCCGTGATCCACAAAAAGACATCTTCGTATCCCGCATCCCGCAATTATGGAAAGGGAATTGAGGAAAGGAATTTGTGGAGGTCCAAATCTGCCAAAATATGTCTTCTGCATTCCGCATCCCTCCTGCAGAATAAATCATTGTGGAAGAAAGTTTCTGCTCAAAAAATCGACCTGCTAATCGAAGTCTTTGAACATACTTGGCCATCCAAGTCAACATCAATCCGACATTCTAACCGTGCAACTTAGTTAACAATGCATTGAAGGAAACATACATAGATGCCTATAATTGTAGTTATTCAAAGGAGAAATTCATCAATTCAACACAACCGACATGTTCATCATATTTCATCTAGTAATTACAATGCATGAAATACAATTGCAGAGATTAACATAGACAAGAACACTTATCTTGAGAAGAATTTGTCCTGCAACCAACTATGTCGCTACAGTGTTCCACCCAACCATAGGCCAGTGCGCTCATCAATCTCTCAGCAAAACTGCCACCCCCGAGCTAGGCATGTTTTCCTCAGGGAATAAGGGAACACTAGCAGACTCATACATATCCAAGGGCGCAACAAAACTCATCCAAGCCAACACAGTTGGGTTTGTCAAGATGCAAGGGAAAACAAACCAACATATGGGTTTCATAGGCTACTCAACCAAGCCATCTCACAGTTAGGTTTCACAGATTGTTCACAGTCAATTCAACATTCACCTTAAGGACCAGTCAAGCCAACATATGGGTTTATCAGACTGTACACAGTGAATCCATCTCACTGTTAGGTTTATCAAGCTATCTAGCCAAGCTAGCATTCACAGTTAGTTTTATCAGACTGTCCAGCTAAAGGTTACTCACAAGGTCAAATGCAACAAGACACATCCAAGCCAACACAATTGGGTTTATCAGCCTATACACAATCAAGCTAGCTAATAGTTGGGTTTATCAAACTGCACACAGTCAAGCTAACACTTACATAAAGGACCAACCAAGCCAACATATAAGTTTATCAAGCTACACAACTAATCCATCTCACTACTGGGTTTATCAGGCTACTCATCCAAGCCAGCATTCGCAGTTGGGCTTATCAGACTATCCAACCAAGGATCACACACGTCCAATGCACAATAAGACACAGCCAAGCCAATTACCAATTGGGTTTAACAGGATGTAAGGAGCTGGAGAGGCTGCCTACTAAGATAGTGAGTTCATCCACAGAGATATGGATGCCTGCACCAGATCTATCATGGATTCTAAAACATCTGCACAACCAACACCAGGAAGCATCTCCTTCTCTGCTACACAGTCCCTCAGGCTATGCCTTCCCTTTCCACTGTTATTCAGGGTATACAAAGAAGAAAACCAGCCCTCTAGATCTGTCTGTGAGGTTCCTTCTCACACAAGGTTTATCAAGCTATTTCAGACCCCATTTCCACTCCCAAACCAGTTCAGATGAAAACAACAAAGGCATACACAACAAGATACGAAATTCACCAAAAATTGTAATCCCTTGCTGTCGATTCACTCCATAGCACCAAAACATATTTCTTGGACATGCACCCTCAAAGAACAACTGAAACGTGAAGTATAAACACACAGGAAGGTTCATTTGCATGAGAGCTTCCCCATGAATGAAGGATCCATGATCCAAAAACATCTCGCCGCTCCCCTAAAACGTGAGGGAAGATGAAAATGTTAATGCATGAGGGAATGAGAATACGTTTTTGGGTGAATTTCTCGCCCATGAAGCCAAAACACGTTCTTCAAAAATGGGTGCTCTTCCCAATTCAAATTTTTCCCATACTCTTCTCATTCCCATGCAATAACTACCTCAACCAAATTCTGGCAGAAATAAATGATTGGGGAAAAAGACAAGAAATGGGTGGTTGACAGCTTATGGGTTTCTCCCTTGACATTTGGATTTTCCCCACTGTCTCAAGGTTAAACATTCCCCCCTCCCTATTCCTTGTGAAATCATGTCCCCATCTCTTTAACTTTGCTGTGCATAGCTAGTTGGGGTATTTTTATTATATTGCATTTTACATGATGTCTCAAACACGTTGTGCCTGGTTAGCACATAAACCACTGACATTAATTTTAATCGCTGAAACATAAAACAATAAACCCATGGTGGGGCCTTTTTCCTTGAGCTCCACATCATGATTTAATACAATATTTAAATCATATGCAATTCAATACCATGGGGTCAAAACCGAGGTGTTACATGTATTCATGTGTGCCAATTGTCAATGTTTCAGCAAATATGAAGATACTTGAACTTTAAAACTTTTAATAAACAAATCCAATGCATGTAGATCTCATAAACAATTCAAACACACATAATTATCAAAATCCATAAGACACATGATGTACCTTGGGAAAACCCTCCAAATCCAGTGGATGAAAAAACCAGCAAACAATCCTTTGAGTATGATAGATAATGGCAGAGAATGATTTTACAACACTTGCAGATTGACTAATAAGAGATATCTAAGTAGTAATAGAGGATACAAATCACTCGAAATACTGTCATAGCACTCTAATAAAAATCTAATTCAGTCATACAATGAAAGGTAGCGAATGGTTTCATTCCTTTTGGGAATTGTGAACTCTGTGTGCACTATATGCACTCTTCACACATTACCTATTGTGCCTTCCTTGACTTGGTGCCAAGTTGTCACCTTTTAATTACCTCCCACGCTGAAGATATGCGCCCTTCATTAATTCACTAGTGTTAACTACCTCTAACTGAATGTAACTAAACTTAACTGAGTTGAACTGACTGAACCTAATTGAACCGAACTGAACTGAATTGAACTGAACCGAACTGAATTGAAATGAACTTAACTTAACTTAAGGTGAAATTATTAACTAATTTATTGACCAGTACTTGGGATTTTAATTGAATATCTTTAGTGCTTCACAACCAGTGTCATCCTCAACAAACACTTTGCATAAATCAAGGATTAGATTCCTTAATTGACTGAAACTTGTTTTCCACAAATTAGAATTGATTGATGTCTTTGCAATTCGATTTTATTGGACATCTGACATAGAAAATTCAAATCTTTACTCTATCTCTATGCTTATATCATTTATCCTTAATTAATTTTGCATGGTCCATGAGTTTTTAATTACTTAATCATATTTATCATATCATACTCTGAGTATTTGGTTCCAAGCTATGAACATATGTATTAACCCAGGTGATATAGTCATATGGTAAATCAAATCACTTCAAGAGTAGCTAATCCCTAAAGGATACTTACAGCACCTGGTGACCATGACTACATCACATAGTATATCCTCATGACTTGATACAACATAATTCATATGGTCTTGATACAACATATCATACTCCAAATATTACCACCTAAGTTGTACTTAGTGGTTTTTTATCAAGTGAGCCTGGTGAACCGGACAAGGATAACTTGTTCGGACTTCAGAAGACCTTCAGCCTTGCTTCTGGGAAACTTTCTTGTACCATATCACATGTTCATACCCCCTTGGAGGAGTTGTAATAAATGTTCTAGCATGATAGTGTCTGTAAAAGATTCGGTCTCATATACTTTATTTGTCAATCTGATCAGACCAGGGTGTTTTTTCCCTTGGTTATTATGGGTTGTTGAATAAACAACTTATAATTTCTGAGTTTTTCACTCAATACCTCCAAAGTTGGGGTGGTCGGCTTGGAATTTAGGCCTATTGAGGTTATTATAGTCTATGTGTCAATGTATAAGCATGCTAGGCATCATGGTCGAGTCATATGAACATGTCTAAGTCCCCCTAGGTTTTTTCATTTTTTTTAATTTTTTAATTTTTTCAATGTTTTTTATTAAAATTTATTTTTTCCAAAACTTAGGCTATTTTTTAATAGTTTAATTGGAAACATTGGTTTTGTAATAAAAGTGGGCTTGGAAGTCGGTTTCAGTCATGTAGGTGCTCATTTTCAAGCTAAGAGCACCCAATAAACCTATAGACCCACTATTTCCTAGTTTTGAGTGATTTTCCATCACTCAGGTCAGAAATCCCCAAAAAATCAATTATTGATTAATTTAATTAATAAATTGATGAATAAAGGAGCAAATCCAAAATCCTATATCAGTGGATTCTCAGTCAATTTGATTGAAATCAGTCAGATCTCAACCAGATTGACTGGATCTGACAAATCCTCGACTGAAGGGGGTGATCTGGATAGATCCAGAGTTGAACTCAGCATCCTTTATGGGGAATTTCACCCTCCCTCTCTCCTCCACACGTGTGGGCTCATCTAGATGAGTTTTGGTGGATGCTTCAATCAACCAGTTGAGGTGTCAATTAGATCAGCTCTCCAATTGACAGTTGCACTCAGTGAGACTCAGATCATGCTCAGTTAGACATAGATCGGGAATTGATGGACTCTCCTTCAGCTACAGTGGTCCATATCCTTGGGATTTGCGCCCCCTCTGGGCTAGGGTTTCAATTTTGTGTATAAATAAAGCTCAGGTTGCCTCTTCCAAGCTAGTTAGAACTAGGATTGAGGTGTTGTTTCTCTTGTACTGTGTTATTGTTTATTATTTTGGAATAAAGAAGCTTTGGAGGCAAGATCTATGGTGTAATTCTCTTCATGTGTGGATGGTGATTGTCAAATGCTTATGAGGTATAATCTGTGTTATTTATCATTGATTTTGCTGGTTAATTGTTGGCCTTGAAGGAGAGAGCTCCCTCCTGTTAGGGTAATAGTTTATTCTAGTTTGATTTATGCTCTTACTATTGCATGTTTCAGATCTATTGGATTTGTATGTATTTTAAGTTTAATTGCATGCTTTCCAATTATCTCTTCCAGCAGCACCTATGTTTTAACCATCTGTTTGTGCAAGGATTTCTAAGTTGTAGGTGGTCTCGCTTGTATAAGAGGTTGAGCTGGTTTGCATCTTTCTCATATTCAATATCTTTTGAATGACATAGTCCCTCGGTGTTCCACCAAAGCAGACTCCACAACCCAACATTCCCAGGCTTCCAGCACTCTTTCTCTCCCTCTCTTTCTCCTTCAAAAAAATCAATTTTCTTACCTGGTTACTGAGTTCGAAAGCTTTTTTATCATTTGGATCTCTTATATCAAAGTAAAATTTACATTTATATGCTATTTCAAATCTCATAGTCTAGATCTCCATTCTGAAAAGTATCATTAAGCATTCTAGATCTAGCATAAGGAAATCGTCCATTTTGCATGGAAAGTCAAAGAAAATCAGTAGGTTGCATGCTCTTTCTATTTTAAAAAGATTAAATCCAGAAATCAGTGCATATTTCATTGGCTGCGCAAACAGAAATCCAAGATCCCAAGAAAATCTTGCTTTCCTTGGTTCCTTTTTCACCTGTTTAGCTAGTTTTAACTTAGTTTTTTTTGAGTTAAGGAAGGCCGATCCAAAGGTACTCTTAAAGTGATTTTGGGCATATTTTATTCTAACATTTTTTCTGTTTTTTATCAGGTGTAACAGAAAATAAAGGAAGCTGCTGTTATAAAGTGGCCTTGGGAGCATTCAAATCCCCCCAGGGGTCTCCCCTTTCACTAAAATTTAAAAATTTCGGAAAGTTGTAAGATCTTGGTTTCATCTTGTATAAGGACCACGAGGTTTTTGATATTTCATTTTGATGATATTTTAACCAATAATAATAAAATAAAATATCTTTTTGAGTAGGCTCTTTCGAGCTCGCTCCCCATCCCCCCAGGGGGAATCTGCGTCCGTTTCACTTTTTTGCATTTTTACCTTTTTTATGCTCTAGTTTAGTACTGAGTTGTATACTTTGATATAATTTTGCATTATTCCATATTTTAATTTTAAAATTAATCATACTACTTACCCCACGACATCCCGATTGACTCGCAAGGGGAAAGAGATGCGTGGTAGGACTAATTAGAAAACCAACGTTGTGTATCTTTGATTCATTTTTCATCAATTTTTTCATTAGTCATAATAAAATTAAACCCTCCTTAATTCCCCGATTGAGATCGACTTGGATCGAAAGAGGTTCTTGGAGGGTTTTCTTTTTAACAAGAACACCTATTTTCAAATTTACTAAAAATAATGAAGACTCCAGTTTGTATGCTATGTACTTGGCTGCGGTTTGTCCGATCAGTCAAGATGCATCAAAAGCACATGAGTGACTAGAATAATTAGGATTCACTCTCCCCAAATTGACAAACCATCAAGCGAAAATCCAACACCTCGATCAAACCATTATGGTGGCAAAATACCCAAAGAAAGCGGGAACTCCTGAAAAGTGACCTCGGGGCGTCGATATCTATTACACCTTCGGGTGCATTATGAACAACATCCTCAGAGACTCCATTCAGCCGACATATTCCTTACAGGTAGCCGTGATGGTTTAGTTTTGGACATACTTCAAGTACCCCCTTGGTATATTTGGAGTCCCCTCGCCTAAGTTAAATTACTCATCTTCTTACATTAATTTAAAATTAACCAAGATACAATTGCACAACATTCATTCTAGCACTTACAAGCACTCTTAATTGTTTTTCGACTCCATTTTCAAGGCACTGCTCAACTATTTATTTCTTTCAATCTATATGTGATTGGGTGTCATTTTCATGCTTACTTGTGATTATCTCATCATGTTATTTGTTGTTTACAATTGTTAAATCGAAACTCCTAAAAAACTTACTCTTTAATACCATCATCATACTAAATAATTTTTCCTTAGTAACTTAATAGGGTCTACCCCCCTTGGCTTCATTAGGAGTTGAGCCTAAACGGAGGAGTCAAGAACAAGGTGACAGCCTTGACTCGAGACTTTCCCCAAGGACACACCGAGTGGCTTGAAGATTTCTGCCACGTAACCCAGGTGTGCGAAAGGAGACAACACTTTTTGGCCCCATTGCCAAGGATAAACTCTTTTTATACCTGGGTACGAATTAGCTTAGCTTTTTTCTAAACAACTAAAAAGATAAAAAAATTGATTGATCTTGTCTTTAAAAAACATAAAAATTAAAACTCGATCCATCTAGTGACTCCACTGTCTAACATCCCTTCAATAATTTCTACCTGAAGAAACCGCCAACAATTATTCAATCCTCTCCCTGATCCCGAAAGGTTTATTAGTGAAAGATTGAATAGGTGGACTTCTTGTATAAACCTTGAAGATTTAGGAGACCAATCCCTCTCATATATCCATCACATATTTGTAGAGATTCATGTTCACCAATCTCAAGAAATGACGGAATTGTTCAAACCCCTTGACTTTTCTCAGATAGCAGGTGCTCCCCATGCCATTCCAAAATATGCTATCAAGAAGCTTCCCATATTTTAGGGAAATAATGCCATCACTACCAAGTCTCACCTTCAAATGTTTGAAAAGCACCTGGTCATTTATTGCAATGATGCTGCCCATGACCATGATGATGTCAAAATGAATCTCTTTGCTTTATCCTTAGAAGATGATGCTAAAGAATGGTACCTCGACCTAGATGATGATTCATATAAAAATCTTAGTGAATTCCTAGAGGGTTTTGAGAAGAAATGGGGAGAAAAGAAAGAACCAAGACATCTGCTTGCTGCCTTTCATAACATTAAGAAGATGGAGAATGAAACCATGGATGAATTTAACACTAAGTTCAGGCATGTGGTTGTGGACCTCCCTAAAGAAATCAAGCCAAAGGATACCTCCATCCTCATATATTACATCGAAGATTTCACTGGTGATTTGAGGTACCAGTTAAGAGACAAAGAGCCGACCAATCTAAAAACTGCTCAGGAATTGGCCGAGAAAATAGAAAAGAATATGCAATCTTCAGGAAAATCCAACATTCTAGGTTACACTAGGGGAAACACTTCATACAACAAAGAAAATGGAAAATTTGTTGAATCAAAAGAAAAGGGAGCCTCTAAATATCCCATGGAAAAGGTAACAGACATGATAAAAGACTTGGTTACTAGTCAAAACCAACTTATGGCAAATCAGTCCGCACAATTGAATCATATGCGCAATAGAATAATCACAATGGAAAGAAATAATGGACCTAGGAACTTTCAGCCTAGGTAGAATCAGATGTATCAAAAGAAGTTTCCTCAGCAAGAGCCTAGGATTCCAAACCAGTTAGACTTAGCTAACATGGCAGAAGAAGTAATTCCATGGTGTAGACCCTGTGAACAATTCCACCAAGAAAGCACTTGTTATGTTGCAAATCAAGTCATGGAACATGGACTTCCCAAGTTCAGTAGTTAGGAAACAACTTCAAGCGATCCTGATCATATATACATGGTAGGCTAGGACTACCCTTTGTCACTAGCTAAACAGTGCAAACCTAAGGATGAAACCATTGTTGAATCTTATAGTGAAACTTATGGTGAAAACTGTAATGTACATGATGGGACTCCTACGTGTTCTCCATATAATGATGGCAGCCTGAAAGGTTTACTACCTTCTGACCTTTTCTTTGAAGAAGATGAGTATGAAAATGAGGACAAGTATAACTTGGAGCATGATACAAGTGACGAATACTCCCTCATCTCCGACAAATATGTTGACGCGGAGTCCTATACATTCATGGAAAATCCAGTCTATGACATGAATAAGAGGAAAATAATGAACCAGAAACTTTTGATGGTTTTGTTGATTTTTATGTCTATGTCATATCTAAAGGAGAGAACATGGACCATGTGGCCTTGGGAAACTTTGATATGAAAAAGGAGCATGTAGTTTATCCATATGATCAGTATGAGCCATATATTAGTATCAGTAATGAAGAAAAAGAGAACTTGATATCGGAACTTGATATAAGCAATGGGGAATCCATCACATCTGACATAGATGGTGGTGATGACTATTGGGATTTTTGTGGATATATTATTAAGAATCCTATATATGCTATATCCAGCAAGGGGAGTGTCTATTTAGAAATTTGTGGAAGTTTAATCTATTATACTTCCATATAGGGAAGCATGGATCTGGAGACCTAGGAAAATCCTAGTATGGAAAAGTAGCATTCAAAACTCTTATATGATCATTCAGAGTCATATCATTCAGATCCGTACAAAGGTATCAATAATGAAGACATTGAGAAGCAGTGTTGTGAAAAGACAAATGTGATGCAGTCAGTGGAATATCAGTCTCAACTATCATATTCACATATGGAGTTTCCTTATGATTTAGAGCCACTTGGGGCTTATAAAATGATTTATCATCCGATAATTCTTGATGATCAGTATGATGTTGTAGTCAATCTGCCTCATAACTCTGATTTGTGTATAAACCCTATCCAGTCATGGATAGAAGCAGCTTGTGCAAGCACATACCAATTTGGGAAGCAATTTGATGAAGTATTATCTTCTTATGATCTCCCATCCATCCCGCCCATTTCGGATCATCACATGGGTTTTCATTTTTTGAATAAGGTATCCTTACTTTGGCTGGTAACCAAAGACAAGAATTTTTTTTTATGTTAATAAAATACTTAGGTGGTTACAATGGATTTCTGATTACACTTAACCCCTTTTATATCATGCTTAGAGTAGGAAAATAAGCTCCTTGAAAGAGAGCATTTACTTTCTACATTTCTATCTTGTACTTAGCTATAATAAAACTTTGCTTCCATTAGTTAGTTACATTTATTTTGTTTAAATAAATCAACTTAATGGTTCATTTGGTTTTTATATAAATCTTGTGCTACTGAGGTTTTCTTGTCAAGTTGAGATGTTTTTATAGGGTGTACAAACCATAGATTCTGGTGTTCTCGTATCCTCTCCTTTCCCTATGACCAGATCGAGCACACATCCCACAGTTGGAGCCATAATGTTACCACCTAAGTTGTACTTAGTGTTTTTTTATCAAGTGATCCTGGTGAACCAGACAATGATTACTTGTTTGGACTTTAGAAGACCTTCAGTCTTGCTTATGGCAAACTTTGTTGTACCATATCACATGTTCATACCCCCTTGGGGGAGTTGTAATAAATGTTCTAGCATGATAGTGTCTATAAAAGACTCGGTCTCATAGACTTTATTTGTCAATCCAATCAGCCAAGGGTGTTTTTTCCCCTGGTTATTATGGGTTGTTGAATAAACAACTTATAATTTCTAATTTTTTCACTCAATACCTCCAAAGTTTGGGTGGTTGGCTTGGAATTTAGGCCTATTGAGGTTATTAGAGTCTATGTGTCAATGTATAAACATGCTAGGCACCATGGTCGATTCATATGAACATGTCTAAGTCCCCCTAGGTTTTTTAATTTTTTTTAATTTTTTAATTTTTTCAGTGTTTTTTATTAAAATTTATTTTTTCCAAAACTTAGGCTATTTTTTAATATTTCAATTGGAAAAATTGGTTTTGTAATAAAAGTGGGCTCGGAAGTCTGTTTCAGTCATGTAGGTGCTCATTTTCAAGCTAAGAGCACCCAGTAAACCTATAGACCCACTATTTCCTAGTTTTGAGTGATTTTCCATCACTCAGGTCAGAAATCCTCAAAAAATCAATTATTGATTAATTTAATTAATAAATTGATGAATAAAGGAGCAAATCCAAAATCCTAGATCAATGGATTCTCAGCCGATTTGATTGAAATCAGTCAAATCTCAACCAGATTGATTGGATCTGACAAATCCTTGACTGAAGGAGGTGATCTGGATAGATCTAGAGTTGAACTTCAATATCCTTTATGGGGAATTTCGCCCTCCCTCTCTCCTCCACATGTGTGGGCTCATATAGATGAGTTTTGGTGGATGCTTCAGTTAATAGGTTGAGGTTTCAGTCAGATCAACTGTTCGATTGACAGTTGCACTCAGTGAGACTCAGATCAGGCCCAATTAGACATAGATCAGGCATTGATGGACTCTCCTTCAGCTACAGTGGTCTATCTCTTTGGGATTTGCGCCCCTCTGGGCTGGGGTTTCAATTTTGTGTATAAATAAAGCTCAGGCTGCCTCTTCCAAGCTAGTTAGAACTGGGATTGAGGTGATGTTGCTCTTGTACTTTGTTATTGTTTATTATTTTAGAATAAAGAAGCTTTGGAGGCAAGATATATGGTGTAATTCTCTTCATGTGTGGATGGTGATTGTCAAATGCTTATGAGGTATAATCTATGTTATTTATCATTGCTTTTACTGGTTAATTGTTGGCCTTGAAGGAGAGAGGTCCCTCCTATTAGGGTAATAGTTTATTCTAGATTGATTTATGCTCTTACTTCTTCTTTTTTCAAATCTATTGGAGTTGCATGTATTTTAAGTTTAATTGCATGCTTTCCAATTATCTCTTCCAGCAGCACCTATGTTTTAATCATCTGTTTGTGCAAGGATTTCTAAGTTGCAGGTGATCTCGCTTGTAGAAGAGGTTGAGCTGGTTTGCATCTTCCTCATATTCAAGATCTTCTGAATGACATAGTCCCTCGGTGTTCCACCAAAGCAGACTCCAAAGCCCAACATTCCCAGGCTTCCAGCACTCTTTCTCTCTCTCTTTCTCCTTCAAAAAAATCAATTTTCTTACCTGGTTACTGAGTTCGAAAGCTTTGTTATCATTTGGATCTATTATATCAAAGTAAAATTTACATATATATGTTATTTCAAAGCTCATAGTCTAGATCTCAATTATGAAAAGTATCATTAAGCATTCTAGATCTAGCATAAAAAAATCGTCCATTTTGCATGGAAAGTTAAAGAAAATCAGTAGGTTGCATGCTCTAGATTTCCTTTTTTGTTTTAAAAAGATTAAATCCAGCAATCAGTGCATATTTCATTGGCTGCACAAACAGAAAGACAAGATCCCAAGGAAAGCTTGCTCTCCTTGGTTCCTTTTTCACCTGTTTAGCTAGTTTTAGCTTAGTCTTTTTTGAGTTAAGGTAGTGTTGTGGCTGCAACTGTTTTTCCAAAATTTCATAAATTTTGGACCCTCCTCTCAACTTTTATCTTGCCCAAACTTGTTTGGAACAATGGACTCTGTTTTTGTTTTCCCATCGGCGACATGTTTGGATTGTTTTGAGATTGATTGTTTTCGTACTTTTCGAAAGACTGCTTATGGCTAAAACTGTTTGAGCTGTGTTGTTCTCTTTCTTTGTTAGCAGAGGTCTTTTTCATTGTTTTCACCGATATTTTGGAGAAGAAACGGGTTTTTCGTCACTGCCCAGCCAAGAGTCAGTTGGAACCTAACGTGTTGGTTTGGTTGTTCGAAAGTCCTTTAACCATGCATCGGAGTCGTATTTCCCTTCGGGGCCGCTATTACGGAAGATGATTTCCGAGCCCTTAGCGCTTTTATGAGGTTTCTATGCCATGTCCAGAAGTTTTATGACTATGAGTTGGAAGTCATAGTCTATTTGCTTTCTGCCATTACAGCTCTCGAGCGAACTAGTTGTCCGCCTTTTAACCGCTCCGCTCGCCGATGTTTTGTGTTGGTTTTTTTCGATATGTTTATTTGCTATGGAGTCTATAGTCTTTCCATTTTCCTCCATTACGGCTGCGTTTTTCTCTAACCTCCCGACGTTTATGTCATTTCGTTCGCCAAAGAAGAGTATTTCCCTCGATGCTTTAGTGTTTAGTTTTTCAGACACCAATAGGCTTATTGGTCCTGCGGAACTCGTTATCAGTCTGGAGCTACCCATTGAGGATGGGATTTAAACTTTCTTCCCGATGCTTTAGTGTTTTTCCCGCCTATTCGGTGTGTGGCGGAGGTTTCATTTTTATCTTTTAAGGTCTTCGCGATGAGAACGAAAGGTTGGGCCTCATTTGGAAATTAGTCTTATTGCTAGCTTGGTTTAAGTTGGTGAAAAAGATGCAGTCCTAATCAATGTTAAATTTTTGTTTTGACTGCAGACAAATTCAGAAGATCCCTCAGATTACTGTTGCAAGGAGATATACCTGAAGAATCAAGCTGAGGAAAGCTGGCTGAAAGTGATAAGTGGAGCTTGTCTTGAAATCAACAGGATCTGAGAAAGGACAAGTAAAAAACAAGGCAGAATCGATTGCAACAGAAGCCCAGGCTTGAAAAAGGCCCGTCAGTTACTAAGCTGGCCCGTTATATGAAGAACTCATAAGATTAAATCCAAAATTTAACGTATTTCCTAAATCATGAGCACTCACAAAAGGACGAAATTGTGAGATTAAACGATTTTTGGGAGCCCAAGAGTCATTCGTGGGCAGCCCAACAGTTTGGTTCTTTTTGTATAAATAGAGAAGATCTAGATAAGAAGAGGGACTTTTTCCCGGTTAGATGAGTAAAGACATATTGTGAGAAGAACTATTTCCTTTTGCAATAAATAATTACAGTTTGCCTGTTGGAGAAAGCTTGGTGGGATGTTCAAATGTTAGGCTATGGATTTGTTGAAGAGGAACTATTTCATTTTCAGCTTTATATTCATTAACGGTGAGATCGTTCTAACTCTTAGGACCTATGTTCTTGTCTAAATGATTTCTGGTTCATTTTATGAAAATTACCACCATGAGTAATGAATGTTGTTCATAAGCAATTGGCTATCTGGTTGTTTAAATATCTTTAAATGTTCATGTGTTTTGGAAGAAATATTAGCTGTCTGGAATTTCTCTTTATAATGCATGCACAAGATACATTACTCATTAATAAGTGACAATCTTGCTCCCTAGGGATAGGTAGGTAGTTAGATTTAATTTCTTGCTGTGTGTGATTTAGATGCATGAGAGTTTAAGACAAGAGGTTAGAACCTGCGCATCACATTGTGAATACTCCTTGCATTCTCTATCAATCTGCATGTTAAATAGGCACTTGCATATCATCCTTAAAGTCAAAAATACAAAAGTATATACGGTGGACCAGGCCGCAACCGGTAAAACCTCTTATTTTTGTTACTTGACCTACGGTAGCCAGACCGCAAACTGGACGGATTCCCTACACCAAACAGTCATGGGCTAGTTGGGAACGTTGACTGGGGAGAATCCCTTGCTGTTGTTGCCTGCGATTTCTCAGGCCTCAACAGTTTCTGGCGTTAGAAGGAGGGTTTGAACCTCCGGTGCATGGTTGGCCGAGGAAACCCATTTTCTCGAAATAACCCCACCTGTGATAATTTTGAAAGCAGTGTCTGTCCCGATCCAAATACTCAAGAGAATAGGGAACATCTGTTTGTTGTGGAAAACTGAGTGATAAATGATCTGAGAAGACACACCAGGGCATATGTGAAGAAGATTGGAGGATTACCAATTATCCCTAATTTTCCCAGAAGAGAATATAAAAGGAGATACCGTCCCATAATGGAAGACTCAGTATTGGTTGGAGATTTGGAAGAACTTGTAGAAACTTCCTTACAGGAGGTGGTGCAGCCTTTAAATCAAGTGGGCCCAGAGACACCTTACGGTTCACCTGTCCATACTCCCATTTGTTCACCCCCTCACTCTCCACCCAGACTCATGGCAGGCGTAAACGCTAATCAGCCGCCTAACCCACTTAATCCTCCACTTTCTTGGAAGGCCAGGTCGCCTTTGAACTTAACACCTCCATTGCACGACTTGCCTCAAGCTTTTGAGAAGATGCTGCCTAAGTTTGATCCAAATGAGAAGATGCTAGTTTATGACCATTTACAAAGTTTTTATTTGGAAATAGAAGGATTAAGAGCTGGGGAGCATGAAGATGTAGTTTGTAGAATTTTCCCATGCACTCTTAAAGGCGCAACAGCATCATGGTATTTTGGTTTTCCTGCAAACTCTATCCCAGATTGGGATACCTTTGAAAGGATTTTTAGAAGTAAGTACGTGACCCAAAATACGCATGAAACACTCATGAAAGGACTATTCTATTTAAAGAAGGAAAGAAAAGATAAGGTGCATGGTTTTACCAAAAGATTCGCGGCCTATCTTAAGAATTTTTCTGAAACTGACAAACCCTCAAACAAGGTCCTGATTGAATATTATACCTCATCTATGGGACCCAAGTTGTCCATGTTTTCCAAAATAAAGGCCAAACCTACGTTAGTAGAGACTTATGAAGAAAGAGAAGGTAGAGGCCGAAAGAGAAAGCATTGAAGATTATCCTGAACGGTCGGGAGAAAAAAATGTTGGGGGAAAAGCTTTGTTATTTACTAATCCTAAGGAGGAGAAATTGCCAGATTTCGAGGGAATGGAAAAAATGATGCAGAATCTCTCTAATAGAATCATAGACTTGGAAAAGGACAAGGAAGCCCATAAGTTCTATAAACCTTATTACAAGAAAAGAGAGGACAACAGTCAACCCCAACCCCCTCCGCACGGACCTGCATCTATGAATTTAATGGAGGTAGGAATGGATAAATTCTACACTTTCCACCAACAACCCCATTCTGAAAAGAATTGTCCTAAATGGATAAATTCAATGACATTGGTTATGAATCAGCTGTTGGATTCTAAATTAACAAAATATAAAGATGAAGAAGCGAAAGACAGCAATACGTCAACGGAAAAGCAGGAGGATGAGACCATGTTTTTATGAGACTGTGTTTCTTTGTTCGATGCCACTGAGGAAAAGGATTTGAGAAATGAGAGCATCCTGGAAAACAAATGTAGCAACAAGAAGCCAGGGGTTGCTTAAGGAGAACAATCTTATGCTCCCGAAGATCAAAAGACTACAGAAGAATGTTAAGAAATTTCAGAACAATTCCTCAACTAATAAAATTCTAGAATTTGCCATCACCAGTCAAAATCATAGACAGACCAACATATTTGCTAAACCCAATGAAGGAAAAATAAAAAATGCTAAATCGAAGCTCACGGAACATTAGATGGACTATGACATTGTGGAGGATATAAAAAAAGTAAGGGCGAACATCTCATTATTTGAAATGTGCAATCTGCCGCAGCAGAAAGAAAATCTATTGAAAGCACTTGAGGTATCAGAGGAGAGGTTGCCTACCGGCAATCAGCCCCAAGAAGAAGAAATTGGTGAGGCGAGTATAGGGGGTAAGCCTAAAAACAAGAACCCACCTTTTCTCCTTACCTTTGAAATTTTCAACCACAACGTACATAATTTCCTTGTGGAATCGGGGGCCTCAGTTAACATCATGCCACTATTAGTCTGCAAAAGAATAAATGGGAAGCCTAAACCATCCACTTGGAAGGTCGTTCAGTTAGATAGAACAAGCGTAAAGGTAATTGGGGAAATGGAGGATGTCCTCATTCGTCTATCTTCGAATGATAAGGTGTGCCAATTCATTGATAATGTAGTGGATGACATAACAGAAGCTTATGGGCTTGTTCTAAGCAGGGATTGGTCGGCTAAGCTGAATGGATATTTTGCCTCAGACTGGTCACATCTGTGGCTACCATATAAGGGAAGCCCAAACCAAATTAAGGTTTTGATGGAGCCTCACATGAAACACAATGTTACTCAGTTCGAGGGTAAAAATGAACCAGTGGATTCTGTTTTGGGAAACTACTTTGTTGAGCTCGAACCAGGAAACTATCAAGCGAAAGAGGCCAGCGATACATCAGACTCTCAGCCTAATCTCCTTCAGTTTTCACAGGCTGATGAAATTGATTGTAAAATAGTAGACTTAGCTATAGAAGTAGATGCTAATTCTTGCACAGTAGTTAGCTATTTTTGGACACTTTTCTTTGATGGTTCTGTTGAGGCTTGGAAATTCGCAAGCAACAACAACAAGGGATTCTCCCTAGTCAATGTTCCCAAATAGCCCGTGACTATTTGGTGTAGGGAATCCGTCTGGTTTGCAGTCCGACTACCGTAGGTCAAGTAACAAAACAAAGGTTTTACCGGTTGCGGCCCGGTCCACCGTGTATGTTTTTGTATTTTTGACTTAATGTATGATATGCACGTGCCTAATTAACAATGTAGGGTGATAAAGACGCAAAGAGTAGTCACAATGTGATGCGCAGGTTCTTACCTCTCATATTAGAACTCGCAAGCATCTAAATCACATATGCAGTAATAAAGTAAAACTAAATATCTATCTATCTATCTATCTATCCCCAAGGATCCAAATTGTAACTTATTTATGAGTAATGTGTATTGTGCACGCATTATAGAGAGAAATTACAGATAGCCGATATTCCTTCCTACAACACATGAACGATTTAAAGATATCTAGACAATCAGATAGCCAATTGTTTATGAACAGCATACATTACTCATGGTGGTAATTTCACAGAATAAACCAGAAATCATTCAAACAAGAACATAGGCTCTAAGAGTTAGAACGATCTCACTGTTAATGGACAAAAGCTGGAAAAATGAAATAGTTCATCTTTCACCAGTCCATAGCATAGCATTTGAACATCCCACCAAACTTTATCCAACAGGCAAACAATAATTCTTTATTGCAAACAAAGTAGTTCTTCTTACAATATCTCTTTACATGTCTAACTGGGGAAAAGCCCCTTTCTTCCTCTCAGTCTTCTATATTTATACAAAAAGATGAGACTGTTGGGTTGCCCACAAATAACCCTTGGGCTTCCCAACTTTTTGCCTCCCAAAACTTTCCTCAAATGTTTATAAAATCATTACATATTACAAAAGTGAATGATTATTCACGAGGAGGGCTCGGCTTGAGTATTTAGGAATTTCTTCCACGCCAAAGCCTTAGAGGCGATGCCTTCAAACGCACAAGGTTCCAAAAATTGAATGTTTATTTCAAACTTCGCGGCTTGATTCTTGATGGCCTCAATTCTAACCGCACTCAAACGAAGTTGATCCTCCAAAAGCTGCACACTGATGGCAGAATGATCTACTTCACTCCTTAAGACCTGGTGGTCAAGGGCCTTAATGTGCTGTATTTTTTCTTCTTCCTCTTGATACCTCTTCTGTAAAATCTCCACAAATGAGTTGTGGTCTGGAAAAACCTCTAGCCTCTGCTCGGCTTCTACTTGGCACCGGTTATATGTAATCAGGAGCCTTCTGAAGAATTCTAAGCATGCTCCTTTTGTCTTCCTAACAGCCTTTTTGAAATCTTATGCTATGTTTATAGCGAACTCTAATAAGTTGTAATCTTGCTGAAGGGCCGGTCGGTCTTTTGAGGGCAGATCTGCAGGAGTTTCTTCATTATTTTCCAACCTTGTCATTCTTGCTGTCAGGACTTCCATGACGTCCTGAGATCTATCAACAAAATAAGAGAAAGTCTCTAGAATTTCCTCTAATCGGCCATCTATTTGCAAAAATTTACATCTCTCTTCCTTTATGGCGGTTTGCAGCTGAAGCATCTTGGCCTTTTGTGCCAGCACATGCTCCTTGAAGGGTTGGAGGTCAACCTGCTACTCTCTTGCTTCTTCTAGAGCAGTTGCTAAAGAATAAATCTGCTCTTGCAGCTTCAACTCTTGTTCTTGAGCTTGCTTCTCACTTGCCTCCAAAGTGGTCTTTTGCAGCTCTAATCCTTCTATCCTTCCCAGCAGTTGTTCCTTCTCCACCCTAAGCTCTTGATACTCTTGCTACACTCTCTCCAGACACTCCTATGTAGTTCCCCTAACTTGTCTCTCCACTTGGAGGAGCTACAGTTAATCCTTTGAAGACCTTATCTCTTTTTTCATGTCCTCATATTTCCTCTTCAGCTTATTGCTTTCCTCTCTCTCCTTTCTCAATGTGTCTTTCAGTTGAGCATAGGACTTCTTGGATTGCTCCAAATCTGTCATAATCTTGTCCACATTATCTTCCGAAGCATGAATCAGTGCAGCTCCGTCTCTAATGGTGAATATTGGATCTCACTCTGTTCCAAATACAACGGGCATATCCGTTATCATTTTCCCGAGAAGACCTCCTGTTTCAACCTTCCTTTCCCTTCTCTTCACTATCCTCTTTGTCTCCTTGTCATAGAAAACAGTGTTAAAATCAGGTATTTCTTCCCCTTTCTTCTGTTCAAAGGGGACCGGCTTTAGTGTAGGGACCACAAACTGTCCAGGTGTGCTAGCAGTCGGTACTTTTAGGTCCTAAACCTCGGGATTCTCCATGTCCTGGGTCTGTCCTCCAGCTGTGTCAGAGGCTGACTGTTCTATCTCTGTCTGTGTCATCTCTAGCCTCTCTACTTCTTGCTTCTATAGCTCCTCATTAAGATTCTTCTTCTTTTCTTCTTCTTCATTCCTTGCATCTTCCTCTACTTTTCTAGCTGCCTCTTGCGCAGCTTTTCTTTTCTCTTCCTCTTCTCCCTGCAACCACCCTGCAGCTTCTTGTGCCAGCCTTTGGGCTTCCTCATTTCGTTTCCTTGCTTCTTCATTAGCTTTGGCTTGTTCATCCACTCCCTTCCCACCTTTTGTGGTAATCTTCTTCTTGAACCTTCTCCTCAAGGCTGTTATGTTCACTGCACTACGGAAGATGGATTCTTGTCTATCCCAATGGTGGGTGTATTCAAAATGTACGTTGTTTTCTTTGCAATGTTTAGCTACTTTACTGTGGGAGTCATTTCTATGGAAAGGCATCTCACCAAAATGAAACCTTTCCAACTCTTCTACAAACTCATCCGCTCTCTTCACTCTGGTAAACCTGTAACTTCCTAACTTGAAAGGTAAAGGGGGATAGGTAGACTTCTTATGTTCGAACAAAAAGCTTCCTATGCCATCCAGGAAGACTTGCCTAACTGCCTCCTTGTGAATGATGTAGTCGGTGGTGTATTTGGGCAGTAGGGAGGGTGCTCTTGAACCTCCAAACATTCTGAAGTAGAGGCCATCCTCATTCAGATAGTAATCTACATATTATTCAATTACTTGCAACGCCTCCTCTGACATGCAATCACACTCCTTCATGAAAATGAGCGTATACAATGGCATGATGAAATGTTCGTAGACTTCCCGGTAATGACTGTGGTACTTGTGTACCCACAGTGGCTTGTATACTGAATAAATAGGCATTCTCTCCCTCTCCTAGATGCACCTTAGTCCAAGGAAAGGTTGATTGCACAATATACAATCGACGAGTATGAAACTCATATAAAATTTTGACCTATTTTAGGACACTCCTCCTAAAGCTAAGGCCATGCAGGCGGAAATACTGTTTGATACTATGTTGGCCCAATTGAAAATGGTCCCCTGGGTGGCAACATAAAAAATAATTGGCATCCATTCCAATTTGAAGAACCTGCCATGAGCTCTCCCAAAAATCCTGTTAATCATTAAAGCTATGAACCTGTACAAGGCCCTTAAGCTTACTGTGTCATACTCTCCTATAGGCCTAGTTCTGAAATGTTTTCCTGATAACAGCATTCTTTTAAGGGTCTCAACAAGGTCCATTCTAATGTTATTTAACCAATCATTAGACATAAAAACTTGTGCTTCTAGCATGTGGTAGGCAAGTGCTACATATCCTCGGCTATTAGCAGCATAGCCTTGTTTTTCCGCATTCTCCAGGATCATAGTAGTTACATTTGCCCGGGGCAGAATCCAACCAATCACTTTAGAGCATGGGAAAAGCTCTGGTCTTGTGGAAATATTCATCGGTGAATATCTCTCTATGTTGGAGTAAATGCCTTCCTCCTCCAAGCCCATATCAGGCACCTCTCGGCGCGTGATCAACCTGTATATATCTCCCCACTGGTACTCGGGCTCTACACCAGATAAACACTTGGTGTCTTCATAGATGTATTCGATTTTGGTAATAACTTCCATGTCAGGGTCCTCTTCGACCACAGGGGCCTTCTTCTTTTGTCTCTTCGACATTTTGAGTTTGGAATCTTCCTGTTACATGCAATTTTCATCATTAGGCCCTTTACGGCTAAGTTGCAAACATTAAGGCACAATGTGCAGTGTTCAGTTACTTTGTCTATGTTTAACATGACGGAAATTAGTCAAATGAAGCACATATATGCAAGCTAACACTGCATCCTAATACCAAAACATTTCTATCAACAAATTTCGAGCAGGAAATAAATCTACATTAACATGAATAAAACTTCGGCTTTCTGCGGGCGCCATGATCATCGCGTTGTGGAGAATGACAGGGGGATTCATGCAACCTGTCGATGGTGTGACTCAACAAAATACCGCCTATGAAATATAAGGTCAATATAACTATATGCAGTAATATATCCCCCTCCCCCGACCTGGGTTCAAAACCGGCCGTGAACCGTGTCGCGCGGAAACGCGCGGCGAAATACAACTGTGGTTTGAGGACGCGGGTGCCAACAAAAAAAGTGGGGGGGGAACCATTCCAAACACCACTGGAAGGCCATGAAAACCTTCCCCATCAAAACATCATCATACAAGGCACATTGGTGCAGACAGCGTAATGGCCGTCTGCTCCAAACCCCCACTCACTAAGCACAGGCTCGCATAATATAAGGCCGTGGGAAAAAAAACTACCTTGTGAGTCAAAGATCCCCCCCCCATGGACAGTTATGCTACAAAATCCTCAATATATAGGCATGTAACTAATGGGCCAAGGTAAAACGGTCGTGGGAAAAACCCAACCGTAGAAAAAATCAACCAAGAGTTCGAACGGAACGGGATAATGCAACGAGGAGCCTACCTGGAAACGCTGCGTGGACGACGGGAAGAAGGGCGGTCAAGCTTCCATAGTTGAGCCACCTGGACGCGGGTACCGACAACGGGGTCCTTGCGAGCTCGAGAGAAAGATAGCACACAAGAGCGACAGATCACGACAGTTGGAAATAGTGATAGAATAATCCACACGACCCCATATATATATGTGTACAAACATACGCGGAGGGAGAAAAATATCAGACGCGGAAAACTATGGATTGGAGGACGTAAAGATATTTCTTTCCGCAACGTCAGGCAGGAAATCCACTAAGCTATCCGCGAGGAGAACCGAGTCGAGCTTCACAAGACTAGTCATCGGAATTAGGAGCCGCAACGACGGAATAAAAAAGGATAAGTCAATCCGCAATGGGAAAAAATATTCATCGGAGGAGAAACGACTAAATGACTGGAAGGATAGTGTGTTCGGTGGCTGCAATGGCAGAAACATACAGGACAAATCAATCCACAATGTAAAGTCTAAATCGGAAGGGAAAACAACTAAAAGTTCGGCAAGGTAGCTCTTTCTGCAGCCGCAACGGCGGAGCACCAAAGACTTAAGAGGCAGAGAAAACAACAATGCGAGGTCGGAAAAGTCAAATCAATGATCGGGAGACTTCGCAATTTGTCGTCCGCAACTACGGAGAAAGTAGCAATGAAAACTTCCGATGTGAAAACCAAAACCAGCCGATTAAGACAAATGCAGCGGAGCAAAGATCGAGGCTGAAACTTATTTTTTTTGCAACGACGAGAGAATAAGTAAATAAACTTCCGATTCAAACATTTGAAAATGCACTCAAAGGCAAAACCAAAAATGGATCGTTTCAGGCATTAGAAACAGTCTTTTTTGAAGAGTCATTAAATCAAACCAAAGAAGAAAATCAAATCAATCTAAGCAAAAGGAGGGTCCCGAAATTTTTTGAATTTTGGGAAAAACGTTGCAGCTGCAACAGGTTCTAAAACTTTAGAGGGGTCGGGAGTCGGCTGTGTCTTGATTGACCCTAGAAAAAACAAACATTTTCTTGCATGTAGGTTAGAGTTTGAATGTACAAATAACACAGCTCTGAATATGAAGCATTAGTTCAGGGAGTAACGAAAGCAATTGATTTTAAGGTAAAAAATCTGAAGGTGTTTGGGGACTCTGAAATAATTATAAAGCAAGTCCAAAATCAAATACAATTCATTTCTCCTCATTTAAAAGCTTATCAAAGTGAAGTATGGGATTTACTTAAAAATTTTGAGGCATTTAACATTGTATAGATTCTGAGACTTAAGAATGCCGCGGCTGACTTGTTAGCCACCTCAGCTGCAAGGCTTGTGCCTTCTAATAATTGGTGCTCTATTGAACTACTTTTCAGGACTTCAGTTCCAGACATGATAACCAATCTACGAGTATTCGATGATGATCAGCAGATTATAGAATGCTTAAAAAATGACGAGACTTTCAAAGGAGCCATTATTAATGATGAACAACATCAAGCCGAGTTTAAATTCAATAACTTCATTCCTAAAGGAGTCAGGAATTTAGAACGAATGTTTGATTTAAATGAGAAATTTAGAAGACCAGCGAATGCGAAGACTCATAGCTCATCTTTACAGTTTGAATTGATCAATTTGGGAACTAAAACGGAGCCCAAGTACGCGAGTTTGGGAAAATGTTGTTCCCCAGATGAAAGGAATAAGTTTATCAATCTTTTCAAATGATATAAAGATGTTTTTGCTTGGACATATGAAGATCTGAGGACATATGACACCAATATTATCCAGCATGTTATCCCCATCAGATCTGGAATCGAGCCGTATCAACAACCTTTGAGGAAAATGCATCCAAAATTAGAACCTTTAATCCAGAGCGAAGTCAAGAAACTATTGGATGCTAGGATTATCTTTAAGGTGAGACACTCGGAATGGGTTTCAAACCTGGTTCAAGTGAGAAATAAATCCGGAGAAATCAGGCTATGTGTGTATTTCAGAAACTTAAATCGCGCTTCAGATAAGGATAATTATCATGTCCCACCCATGGAGCAGATATTGCAAATAGTTTCGGGTTCTGAATTGTTCTCTTCATTAGATGGGTTCTCAGGCTACAATAAAGTATTAGTAGCTGAAGAAGACAGACTTAAAACGATGTTTAGAACCAGGTGGGGGACCTTTTCTTATAGAAGAATGCCCTTTGGACTCATAAACACTGGAGCAACTTTCCAAAGGGCTATGGACATAGCTTTCCGTGGTCTGGTGGGCCGTATTGCTATAGTATACCTTGATGACATCACAATATTTTCAAAGAAAAGAGAGGAACACGCATTCCATCTAAAGAATATTTTTGAACGCTGCAAAAAATATGGTATCTCACTAAACCCCAAGAAGTGCATGTTTGCTATTACAGAAGGTAAGTTGTTGGGTCACGTAGTTTCTAAGAAGGGGGTCTCCATAGACCCAGAAAGGATCAAAGACATTGAATGAAATCCCTTACCCCATAATAAAAAGGGCATGCAGTCATTAATGGGAATAATAAACTTTGTGCGAAGGTTTGTGCCATATTTCGCACAAATTGTTAGACCTTTGCAGCAAATGGTGAAGCAAAGTGTACAATTCAAATGGACTGATGTAGAGAAGAACACGTTTGGAAAAATCAAAACAGCCATTGCGCACGCACCCTCCCTCAAAAGTCCAGATTTTATTTTGTACACTTTTGCACCTGATGATTCACTAGCAGATGTACTTACTCAGAAGGAAGACGGAGGAGAAGAGTTCCCCATATCATTTATGAGCACTGGTCTGCAAGGGGCCGAGTTGAATTACCCGACTGTGGATAAACAAGCGTACACAGTATTCAAAGCAGTGAAACAATTTAGGCCATACATACTAAAGAACCGAACAAAGGTAATCGTTCCACAGCCAGCTATGAGATCTCTTTTCGTATAGAAGGAGTTAGGAGAAAGAAGAGGCAACTGGGTAACATCCCTACAGGAGTATGACCTTGAATTCAAACCAGCTTCTATAGTCAAAGGGAAAGGATTGTGTAGACTGATGGCTGAAAGCAAAGACAATGAAGAGCAAGACTAGGAAGACGAAGTTGAGTTGCATATGATGGATGTATGTCCCCTTTTTACAACTCCGGATTCTTGGTACCGAGACCTTATTCATTACTTTCATACGGGGTTATTACCAGAACACTGGAATTCTAAGAAAATAAGAGCATTATGTCTTAAATATGCCTCCTATCAAATTGTTGAAGGAATATTATTTAGAAAGAATTATGATGGAGTTTTTCTTAGATGCTTAGAGAAAGAAGATGCGAAAAGAGTAATGATAGAATTACATGATGGGCCTGCTGGAGGACATTTCTCTGGAGATACTACAGCTCATAAAATTCTCAGAGCTAGATACTATTGGCCCACACTATTCAAAGATGCACACGCTCATGTCAAAAAGTGTGACGTCTGCCAAAGGTGTGGTGGAAGACAAGTTAAAGCAGCAGGACCATTAAAGCCTGTTATGATAACAGAACATTTTGAGCAGTGGGGGATAGACATCATTGGAGAGATAAAGACAAATTCTTCCTTGCAACATAAATATATTCTGATAGCAACCGACTACTTCACTCGTTGGGTTGAGGCCATTCCATTGCGTAAAGTAAATGAAAATGCGGTTATGGATTTCCTGCAAGATCATATTATGACCAGGTTTGGGGTTCCAATTTCTTTAGTTTTTTATAATGCTACTTACTTTTCCTCAATTAAATTAACTGCATTTGCTCATGAAAATGGAATTAAATTACATTACTCTACAAATTACTATCCTCAGGGAAATGGGTTGGCTGAATCTACGAACAAGAATCTGATTAGGATTTTAAAAAAGATGGTGATAGAAAATCAGAGGAGCTGGCACTCAGCATTACCAAATGCTTTGTGGGATGATAGGGTCACCCCCAAGACTGCTTTAGGTGTGTCTCTATATACCCTTGTTTATGGAAAAGAGGCCATTCTTCCCCCCAAAATCATGCTACCCTCCTCCATAATTGCCCAGGAATCCAGAGGATCAAATAATGAAGTCTTGCAAATAAGGATACACAATCTTTTGAAGGCAGAAGAGTCTAGAGCCAAGGCCAGGGAACGTTTTAAGAAACAACAGGAAGTAGTAAAGAGATGGTTTGATAAACACAAAGCTGGGACAAAAGAATTTGAGGTGGGAGACTTGGTTCTCAAGTGGGATCATCCCCATGATGAGAAAGGAAAACACACGAAATTCCAATAGCTATGGGTAGGCCCTTTCCAGATTACAGCAAAGCTTGGCCCCTCAACCTATAAATTGCAGGATCTATAGGGGTGTGAAGAGAACTTACCAGTAAATGTTTAGTTCTCAAACCTTATTTTTCCTAAGTTTTGTTTTGTTCTTTTATCTTGTACATAATTATTTTGATTTGGCTGTTTATGTTGATTTGTTTTATTTCTGTTGTTGTTGTAGTTTAGATCTTGACTAATTTCAATAAGGAATAGGAAAAATTTTGGTTGCATGGAGAGTATCAGAATTATGGAGTAATTAAAGTCCTTTAGTGTAAGACTGTGCACTATCATTTTATCTGAAAGAATTTCTTCTAGTTTAGCAGTTTTCCTGAATGACTATGTACACAAATAAGTCCTACTTAATCCTTGTAAGATAAACCAGGATTAAAAAGTCTGGAATACTATTTTGAGGCTCCATCCATCTTACATTTAAAATGTCCTAGGGAGTAATAGTGAAAGACCCACAGAAAGGAAGCAACGTAAACAGTAGATTATATATAAATGATCCCATGTCAAGAATTAAAGGCCAAAAGGCAGATAAGAGTCAGAAAACTCCTATAAAAGCATTATGTGTCGAAACAAAGTACTGAACCATATAAGTACCAAATTGCCAAAGTTCTTCTCTGTCCGTGAGCTGACAGTTAAATACGTCTCTCACACAAAAGGACACTACGGCTAGAAGAGCCTGAATAAAAAAATTCAGAAAGAAGGGCATGCAGGAGGACTCACAAAGGACAAAAGTCCAAAAGCAAAAAAGTGCAAAATGACATGGGAATGAGGAACACATGAATATTTATGTTTACCATGTGTTACAATCCTGTGGTGTCCAAACTGGAAGCTGCCTGAAGACAGAAGTAATAAATGAAATTCATGTCCTGGCCTCAAAAGAGTTATCTTGACTTGGAAGTGCGGTTTTCCTTTCTTCTAAATTGGACTATCATCAATGTTTAAAAGTACATATATTTTCCTTTTGGGAAATCCAAACATCTAGAAGAATTCAACATGCTGATTTTATTGTCAAACAGTCTGTCACTTAAGGAAGAAGTGGTCCAGAGGTCTAGGGTCACCAAGTAGTCGCCAATTGTTGCGGCTGCAACTGTTTTTCCCAAATTTCATAAATTTTGGACCCTCCTCTCAACTTTTATCTTGCCCAAACTTGTTTGGAACAATGGACTCTGTTTTTGTTTTCCCATCAGCGACATGTTTGGATTGTTTTGAGATCGACTGTTTTCGTACTTTTCAGAAGACTGCTTATGGATGAAACTGTTTGAGCTGTGTTTTTTTCTTTCTTTGTTAGAGGAGGCCTTTTTCATTGTTTTCACCGCTATTTTGGAGAAGAAACAGGTTTTTCGTTGCTTCCCGGCCAAGAGTTAGTTGGAACCTAATGTGTTGGTTTGGTTGTTCGGAAGTCCTTTAACCATGCATCGGAGCCATATTTCCCTTTGGGGCCACTATTACGAAAGATCATTTCCGAGCCCTTAGCGCTTTTATGAGGTTTTTGCGCCATGTCCGGAATTTTTATGACTATGAGTCGGAATTCATAGTCTATTTGCTTTTCACCATTACGGCTCCTAAGCAAACTAGTTTTCTGCCTTTTAACCGCTCCGCTCGCCGATGTTTTGTGTTGGTTTTCGCCGATATGTTTATTTGCCGCAGAGTCTGTAGTCTTTCAATTTTCTACCATTACGTCTACATTGTTCTCTAACTGCCCGACGTTTATGTCATTTCGTTCACCAATGAAGAGTATTTCCCCCGATGCTTTAGTGTTTAGTTTTTTGGACACCGATAGGCTTATTGGTCCTGCGGAACTCGTTATCCATCTGGAGCTCCTCGTTGCGGATGGGATTTAAACTTTCTTTCCGATGATTTAGTGTTTTTCCCACCTGTTCGGTGTGTGGCGAAGGTTTCATTTTTATCTTTTAAGCTCTTCGCGATGAGAACGCAGGGTTGGGCCTCATTTGGTAATCAGTCTTATTACTAGTTTGGTTTAAGTTGGTGAAAAAGATGCAGTCCTAATCAATGTTAAATTTTTGTTTTGACTGCAGACAAATTCAGAAGATCCCTCAGATTACTGCTGCGAGGAGATATAGCTGAAGAATAAAGCTAAGGAAAGCTGGCTGAAAGTGATAAGCGGAGCTTGTCCTGAAATCAATGGGATCTGAGAAAGGACGAGTAAAAAACAAGGCAGAATCGATTGCAACAGAAGCCCAGGTTTGAAAAAGGCCCGTCAGTTACTAAGCTGGCCCGTTATATGAAGAACTCATAAGATTAAATCCGAAATGTAACGTATTTCCTAAATCATGAGCACTCACAAAAGGACAAAATTGTGAGATTAAACGATTTTTGGGAGCCCAAGAGTCATTCGTGGGCAGCCCAACAGTTTGGTTCTTTTTTTATAAATAGAGAAGATCTAGATAAGAAGAGGAACCTTTTCCCAGTTAGATGAGTAAAAACATATTGTCAAAAGAACTATTTCCTTTTGCAATAAAGAAGTACAGTTTGCATGTTGGAGAAATCTTGGTGGGATGTTCAAATGTCAGGCTATGGATTTGTTGAAGAGGAACTATTTCATTTTCAGCTTTATATTCATTAACTGTGAGATCGTTCTAACTATTAGGACCTATGTTCTTGTCTGAATAATTTCTGGTTCATTTTATGAAAATTACCACCATGATTAATGAATGTTGTTCATAAGCAATTGGCTATTTGGTTGTTTAAATAGCTTTAATTGTTCATGTGTTTTGGAAGAAATATTAGTTGTCTGGAATTTCACTTTATAATGCATGCACAAGATACATTACTCATTAATACAGGATGAACAACAAACTTAAATATTAGAAACATCTTGGTCCTTGGACAGGATGTAAGATCTTGGTTTCATCTCTTTATAATGCTCCCCATCCCCCCAGGGGTGATCTGTGTCTATTTCACTTTTTTGAATTTTCCCCTTTTTCTGCTCTAGTTTAGTGCTGACATGTAGGATTGTATACTTTGATATAATTTTTCATTATTCCATATTTTAATTTCAAAATTAATCATACTACTTACCCCACGACTTCCTGATTGACCCGCAAGGGGAAAGAGATGCGTGGTAGGACTAATTAGAAAAACGGCGTTGTGTATATTTGATTCCTTTTTCATCAATTGTTTCATTAGTCATAATAAAATTAACTCCTCCTTGAGTCCCCGAGTGAGATCCACTTGGATCAAAAGAGGTTCTTGGAGGGTTTTCTTTTTAACAAGAACAACTATTTTAAAATTTACTAAAAATAACGAAGACTCCAGTGTGTATTCTGTGTACTTGGCTGTGGTTCATCCGATTAGTCAAGCTGCATCAAAAGCACTTGAGTGACTATAATAATTAAGATTCACTCTCCCCAAATTGACAAACCATCAGGGAAAAATCCAACGCGTCAATCAAACCATTATGGTGGTAAAATACCCAAAGGAAGCGGGAACTCTTGAAAAGTGACCTCAGGGAGCCAATCTCTGTTACACCTTCGAGTGCATTATGAACAACATCCTGAGAGACTCCATTCATCCCACATATTCCTTGCAAGTAGCCGTGATGGTTTAGTTTTGGATATACTTCAAGTATCCCTTGGATATATCTGGAGTCCCCTTGCCTAAGTTAAATTACTCATCTTCTTACATTAATTTAAAATTAACCAAGATACAATTACACAACATTCATTCCAGCACTTACAAGCACTCTTAATTGTTTTTCGACTCCATTTTCAAGGCACTGCTCAACTATTTATTTCTTTCAATATATATGTGATTGGGTTTCATTTTCATGCTTACTTGTGATTATCTCATCATGTTATTTGTTGTTTACAATTGTTAAATCGAAACTCCTAAAAAACTTACTCTTTAATACCATCATCCTACTAAATAATTTTTCCTTAGTAACTTAATAGGGTCTACCCCCCTTTGCTTCGTTAGGAGTTGAGCCTAAACGAAGGAGTCAAGAACAAGGTGATAGCCTTGACTCGATACTTGCCCCCAAGGACATACCGAGTGGCTTGAATATTTCTGCCACATAACCCAGGTGTGTGAAATGCAGCAACAATATGGAAGGTCACAACTGGAAGATTAATCAGCAACTAGATTAACATGGAATTACCTTAGTTGTCTTGAAGAGGCACGACCGAAGAATGAAATGGCACAATGGTGAAGAGATGCATCTGCAGGAAGTGTGAAGGTAATTATTGACAGAATAATTGAAGGAAAGAACTCGTCTCTGTGACAAAGTCCAAAAAGTGAATAACAGACTAATAAAAATTAGTCCAATGTGGTAGGGTGGTGCTAGGGCGGACTATAAGTCTGCAAAGGGTGTTTTAGCATGCTTGTTTGTTGTAGTAAATAGAAAATTGGGGTGTTGTAGAAGCCTTGTCTGTTGTAGCAGGAAGAATCCTGAGGTGTTGTAGCATCCTTATTTGTTGTAGCGGGAGGAAACCCAAGTTGTTGTTGCATCCTTTCTGTAGTAGTAGATAAAGCAATTTTGTAGATTCATCTTTTTATTGAGTTTGAATTGGTGCTTTTCTCTTTGAATTTTCCACGATAAAATTTGTGTTTTAACCCGTTTGATTCATTTGTGTTAAAATAAAAAAGACAATATTAATTCACCCCCCCCCCCTCTCAGTATTGTGGGATAATCCAACAATTGGTATCAGAGCAGGTTCCTTCACCACAATTTATCCACTCAAAGGAAAATCCTATTTAAAACCCACTATGGATCAACAAGAAGGTTTAGCCACTAACAAACCTCCATTATTCAAAGGTGAAAATTATGCATACTGGAGTGTGAGAATGAAGTGCCATCTTATGTCCCTTGGATGGAAGGTTTGGGCAACAACTGAAAAGGAGTATAAAATAGATGGCCAAGCACCTACAAATAGTGTGGAACTATCCCAATATGAGGGTAATGTCAAAGCCCTAAATGCAATCCTAAGTGGATTGACAAATTTTGTATTTAAAAAAGTTATGCTATGTAAGACTACCAAACAAGACTGGGATAAATTAAAAATTATCTATGAAGGGGCATCTAAATTCAAGGAATCCAAACTTCAGACATATAGAGGGAAGTTTGAGAGCCTTAAAATGAAAGAAGAAGAAAATATTGGGGAATACCTTCTAAGATTAGATGACGTTGTCAATTCTACTAGAGTTCTTGGAGGAAAATTAAAAGAAAGAGAAGTGGTTAAAAGGGTACTAAGATCATTTCCAATGAAGTATGACTCAAAAGTATCCACCCTAGAAGAACAAGATGATCTTGACCTTGTGACAGTAGATGAACTACATCGAATCCTTACTGCATATTAGATGAGAATGGGACTAAATGAATCCTCAAGAAAAGAAGCATCATTTAAAGCCTCATCCAAAAAACAATTAGAGAACCTAGATGGTGAAGAAGCTCTTTTTATTAAAAGAAGAGATTCAAAATGAACTTACCCTAAACAAGATGATAACGATGCGAGAGAAACTTCAAATTTTAAAGAGGGTAAAATAGGAAACAAGAAAAATTCCTATGAGAAAAA
Source organism: Pseudotsuga menziesii (assembly GCA_001517045.1). Lineage (NCBI taxonomy): Eukaryota > Viridiplantae > Streptophyta > Pinopsida > Pinales > Pinaceae > Pseudotsuga > Pseudotsuga menziesii. Next base: position 130,636 of record LPNX010925904.1, on the reverse strand, counting down.
GAAAATTGTTTACACCATGGAAGATAGTGAGGATGTAGATACAAGTGAAGATGAAGAAACTGAAATTCTATTCATAGGTCTAGATACTCAAGCTTCAAATAGTGACTCAGATGTATAAGGATAGGTATACTTAAGAGTTAAACTTCTTAGCACTCTTGAAGAACTTGAGAAATGTAGGTAAAAAAAGAACAAACAATCAAGTAATATCATAAGCGAGTTGGAATCTAAACTTCTAGATTCCAAAATAACCGAGGAGGATCTAAAGCGGCAACTCAAAAGAATATTACAAGAATATGAGAGACTTGAAGAAGAGATCATACAATTCAAGAAAAATATTGATGAAGAATCTATCAAATCAAAGTTTGAGAATAGCTCAAGGATTCTAGATGACATCCTGAATAGCCAAAGATCATCAAGTGATAGATCTGGTTTGGGTTTTAACAAAGAAAAGAAAACAAAAAGTTTATCTTTCACTAATCAAGGAGGAAACAAGAAAATCTATGTTGAAGCACTAAAGAGTCCAGTTAAAAAGGAAGAGAGCAAGAAAGTTTCCCTAAACTCTCAAGATAAAAATAGAAATAATATGGTGCCCAAGAGACCAAATAGATATCTGCATATCTTTTTAGGTCACTGTTACTCCTATAATAACTTTGGTTATAAATCCTTAAATTGCAAAGTTAATGGGAAGGTTCCTGAATGCAAGAAGAATTCATCAAGTAATAAACCAAAAGGAAATCATAACCTTTTTACACTTCTTCAAAAATATGACATAGAGTGTTACAAATGTAATAACCATAGACATATCGAAAGAGATTATAAACTAATGAATCCTACAAGGAAGATTGTTGCAATTAAGTCTCAAAACACAAAACAAATGAAGTATTGGAGGGAAAAGGAAGAAAAGGAAAGTTCCATGATTACTCTATGAGCAACAGAAAACCAAAACTTATGGCACTTGGAAAGTGGGTGTTCAAAACATATGACCGTTGACCCAAACAAATTCATAACACTAAAAGATAATAAGGGTAAAGTCACTATTGGAGACAATATGTCATCCAAGATAAGTGGCAAAGGAACAGTTATTGTTAATAACAAGATCAAAGCATAAAATGTATTACTAGTAGAAAACCTAAAACCTAATCTCCTCAGTGTAAGTCAAACATGTGATCAAGGGCACATCTGTATTTTTTACTCAGAGAAATGTGAAATCGGGAAAAAGGACTCAGGAAGAGTTGTTGGCATTTCTATAATAAATTCAAACAATGTGTACATCCTAGAAAATTAAAATCAATGTTACTTAAGTATGATTGATGAAAATTGGTTATGGCACAGAAGGTTGGGACATTTAAATTTTGACAATCTTGTAAAAATAAGTAAGAAGGAAGTTGTAAGAGACTTGCCTAAAATTGTAAACATTGTCAACATGGAAAGAAAGCTAGAGCCAATTTTAAAACAAAAGAACATATGACCTCACATCCTCTGGAAATAGTGCATACGGATCTCTGTGGACCAACAAGAACTAAAATCCTGCAAGGAGAATTTTATTTCATGTTTCTCATTGATTATTACGCAAGGATGACTTGGGTGACATTTCTCAAGGAAAAATCAGAAGCCTTTGAGAAGTTCAAAATATTCAAAGCAATGGTTGAAAATGAGACACATGTGAAAAAAAAATGTCTTAGATCCGACAATGGGGGACAGTTTACTTCAAATGAGTTCAATGAGTTTTTGTGAGACACATGGAATTAAGAGACAATTTTCAGCTACAAAACCTCCTCGGCAGAACAGCATTGTTGAAAGGAAAAATAGAACATTCCAAGAGGCTACCAGAACAATGCTAAATGAATCAAAGTTGTCAGATGCATACTGGAAAGAAGCAGTATACATAGTTGTCTATATACTTAATATAGGACAACTTAGAGTGAATAAGGACAATACCCCTTATGAACTATGGTATGGAATACCAGCATTAGTCAAATATTTCAAAGTATTTGGCAGTAATTGTTACGTTAAAAGGAACGAGGATGACCTTGGAAAGTTTGACTCTAGGACTGATGAAGGAATATTTCTAGGATATTCATACACCAAGAAGGAATATAGATGTTAGAATAAAAGGTTACACAATATCGTAGAAAGTGCAGATGTAAGAGTAGATGATATAAAACCAAGAAAATAAAGAAGTCATGATAGTGTTGAAAATACAAATAATGAAAAGGAAGAGTTGCAAGAGGACGAAAGTACTCATGATGAATAAGAAGGAATAGAAAAATAAGATACACATGAAAGTGAAGAAGACTCCCCATGACTTGATATAAAAACTCCATCTAGAAGGATACAAAGGAATCATCCTGAAACATAGATCATAGGTGATAAAAATTCTGGAGTCAGTACAAGGAGACAAATAACATTTAATGAACAAGCCCTACTCTCAATAGTGGAAACTAAGAAATTTACAAAAGCAAGAAAGAATAATTAATGAGTCAAATCCATGAATGAATAATTAGATCAGATAAAATGAGACCTGTGAACTTTTCCCAATACTTAAAGATAAGAATGTTATAGGGACCAAATGGGTTTTCAAGAACAAATTCAATCAGGATGGTCAAGTGATAAGGAACAAGAAAAGATTAGTATGTAAAGGGTATGCTCGGGTAGAAGGGATTGATTTTGAAGAAACTTATGCTCCTGTGGAAAGACTTGAAGCAATCATAATGTTTCTAGCACTCTCATATCATAAAAATTTTAAAGTTTATCAAATGGATGTTAAGTCTTCGTTTTTGAATGGAAAAATAGAAGAAGAGGTTTATATTGAACAAACTGAAGGTTTCCTATTACGAAAAAACAGAGACGATGTTTGCAAACTAAAAAAGGCACTCTATGGTCTCAAACAAGCTCCAAGGGCCTGGTTTTCAAGACTAGACAGTTATTTAAAACAACAAGGATTTAAGAGAGGGGTCACTAAAAGTAATATCTACTTAAAAATCGAAGATGAAAATATGGTTATTGTTGTTGTTTATGTAGATGGCATCATTTTTGGAAGCAATTTACAAACACTAAGTGTGAATTTTGCTTCTGAAATGGATAAGGAATCCGAAATGTCAATGTTGGGTGAGCTAACATTCTTCTTGGGGTTGCAAGTTTACCAAATAGACAAAGGAATATTTATCTCTCAAACTAAGTACATGAAAGACATGCTTAAAAGATTTAATATGGAAGACTTCAAACTTGTTAATACTCCTATGATCACAGGGTGTAAATTATTAAGCAAGGATGATGAATCTCTAGAAGTAGATCATACCATGTACAGATCCATGATAGGCATCCTGATGTATGTGACAGCTACAAGACCCGATGTGATGCAAGTTGTAGGTTTGATTGCTAGGTTCCATTCAAGCCCCAAAGAAATGTATGTAACTGCAGTAAAGAGAATTTTAAAATATTTGAAAGGTACTGTGGAATATCGGTTATGGTACCCAAAGAGTCAAGACTTTATTTTAAAAGCATTTACTGATGTAGATTGGATAGGAATTGTTGATGATCGAAAAAGTAACAGTGGAGTAGAATTCTTCTTAGGAAATTGTTTGCTTTCATGGTTAAGTAAAAAAAACCTTCTATTTCACTCTCCACAATAGAGGCCGAATATATTGTTGTTGCATCATGTTGCACCCAGGTTATTTGGATGAATAAAACACAAGAAGACTTACTTGTGAAGTATGAGCGCCCAATAATAATAAATTGCGATAATACCATTTCCATAAACATGTCAAAAAACCCTGTCATGCACTCCAAGACAAAACACATACCAATAAAATATCACTTCCTAAGAGAAAAAGTATCCCAAAAGGTTGTCAAACTAGAGTATGTTGACACAAAATAACAGTTTGCTAACGTTTTCACCAAGCCACTACTTAAGGAATCCTTTGAGCATCTTAGAAATAAGACAAGATTGACTCGCTTTCAAAAGTTGTAGAGGAGGAAGAAAACCTCAGGGGGAGTTATCAGAAAGAAGAAAGACAAGAAACCTTCAATGGCATAATAGGTTATCCTTTGTCATTATTGTCAAAGGGGGAAAATGTTTAGATATTTCCATCAATGCCAAAGGGGGAGATTGTTAAGAATATAAGTTGTCATTGATGTCAAAGGGTTTCACGTATGACAAAGGAATAACTAGTATATATGGTAGTAGGATGAATTCAACAATGACACAAAGGAAATTCAGTATTGAGGAATTAGGGATTATGAGAGTAAGAGAAGACAAAGATCGGTTTATCGATCACTATAATTATCGATGATCAACCTGCAGGCCTAATTCTGTGTAGGTATTAATGGTTGAAATCATAGTAAGAGAAAATCCATGACTGAGGTTGAATCTCGCAAGTTAGAGTTGTGAATGAGATAAATTGATAATCCTCATTCACATGCTTGAATATCGAGCGGTGGAGATTAAAGGTGGAATAAGGTCAATGGATGAAGAAGATTTCATTAATAAAAGAGAGAGGATAATAAAAGGTGAGTCTGGTTGCAAAATCAGAACTAATCATTGGGAATCAGATTGACATCAATGGCCGAAATCGATCATTAAAATAGATCGACGACGCACAGTGATTCCGCTGGGTAGATTTGCGCAGTTTCGAAAAAATTTCATGTGCGCAGAATCTTTATGAAATCTGTTTCATCACATTTGAAGTCCATCGTTGATCTAGTGGGGACACAAATATAATGATCCTTAAGTATTTTGATGATTCAACTAATAAGGTGGTTAACAACAGAGGTTGGATGCTGAATTTTTAATGTAATCCGCTCTATGATATTTGGAGTCCACCATCGATCAAGATCTGACAGTACTCATAGATTTCACATATTCAACTAGCAGATGAGTTAACATTCTGGATGGGAGCCAAATTTCATTGAGAAATGTTTTACTGACAACGTCGATGGTCCAGATCAGTCAAGATAAATTATGGAAGCCGATCTTGAGAAGATCGACGACGATGGATGATTTTCGCACAAAGAAAAGGGGAGATCCATAAATCCACATTTAATCATAGATCAACGGTTAGGATTTAGTCTGCGAGGAAATATGCGGTGGTCAATGATTTCTGCATAAGAAAAGTGAAGGTCTGTAATACACATTAGATCATAGATCGATGGTCAGGATTGAAACTGCAAAAGAAATCAATGGTTCAGAAGGAAAGTGGAAGGCAGAGAATCATGAAAAGACTTTGGGAAATGTCATAGATTCGCATTCTGTGTCCCACGATCTAGAATATCGACAGTCAGAAAGACATCCATAAAATATTGATGGTGCGAAAAGAAGAATGCATAGAATTACGAACACAATGTTTGAGTTTTTGAGAACCCACGTTCCGCATCCTACAATCTGGAAGATTGACGGTCAGAAAGACATTCGTAAAACATTGACGACATGGAAATATTAGTGTGGAAAACAAAAGTCGGAGAATTGTGAAAGCAAATTTTGAGTTTTTTAGAACCCTCATTCTACAACCCACGATCCAGAAGATCGATGGTCAAGAGACATCCGTAAAAGATCAACAGTGTGGAAATATTGGTTCGAAAAGTGGAAATTAGGAAATGATGTTTTGAAAAAAGTCACATCTGATATCCAATTTCCAGCTCAGATCGACGGTCATGAAAATCTTGAAGGAGATCAATGGTGTAGAACTGTTGAGGAGGAAATTTAAGTGCGGAGAGACATTTTGAGAAATGACCTAACTAGGCAATCTGCATACTGCATCCTATCTTAGATCTATGGTTAGGAAGAAGCTCGATATAAAATCAATGGCTCGGGATGGGTACAAAAATGGATACTGTGGAAGGTCACAACTGGAAGATTAATCATCAAATCGATTAACAAGGAATTATATTAGTTGTTTTGAAGAGGCACGATCAAATAATGAAATGGCGCAATGATGAAGAGATGCATTCGCGAGAAGTGTGAAGGTATTTGTTGATGGAATAATTGAAGGAAAGAACTTGTCTCTAAGATTAACGCATTACATAGTCCAAGAAGTGAATAGTAGTGTAACACCCCAGTTTTGACCCATTTGATTAAATATATATGATGTAAATATTGTATGGAATCATGGCAAGGAGCTCAAGGACAAGCCCCTTCCATTGATTGATGTTTTATGTATAGGTGATCAAGGTTGATGCCTATGGTTTATGGTGCTAATTAATTCATAGTATATAATTTTGGACATCATATAAATATGCAATTTAATTAAAAACCCACAACCAGCTATGTCAATGCAACAAATAATTATATGGGGGCATGCTTTCATAAGGATAAGGAGGGGGGGGGGGGATTTTAACCTTGAGCCATTTTGGGGAAAATCCATGTGTCAAAAGGAAACACCCAAAAACGTATTCCCATTCCCTCATACATTCACGTTTTCCTCTTCCCTCACGTTTTTGGGAGTGGGGGGGGGGGGACGTTTTGATCATCTGTCCTTCACATTTTCAATTTTTTTCCTCAGTGTGCAAGCCGAGTCCATCATTTGGCTCTCACTGAAATGTCATGGTCCATTTTGATCATTCTCAATTCCATTCTATCCATGCACATTGTGCATTTTTCCTTCTTGCAGAAGCGTGATTTGTTCTGAGTTGTTCACATGTTGTTACGATCCTCAACCATGTTTATGAAAAATAGTGGTCATCTGTGGTTTCCTCATTGTTTTTTCGCAATGATCTCCTATGTCATAGAGTGAGTGGAAGCATGTTTTGTTGTGTTGATCTTGTGTTTTTATGTGTGTGCATACTTTTCCTTGGTCTGAATTGGTTTGGAGTGGAATTGGGTCAGAACTAGCTTGATAAACCTAGTGTAGGAAGGAACCTCACAAATAGATCTAGAGGGGTTGGATTTCTTCTTTGAACACCATGAACAACAATGGAATGGAAGACATGGCCTGAGTTACTATGTAGCAGAGAAGGGGATGCTTCCTTTTTTTGGTTGTGTAAATGTTTTAGGAGCCAATCCTGATCTAGTGCAGGTGTCCATAGCTCATGGTTGAGCTCACTAGTTTGGTAGTTCAAGTTTTCCAGCTCTTTTGCAGCCTGATAAACCCATCTGTTAGTTGGCTTGGTTGATCCCTAATGTGAATGTTGGATTGACTAATTGTAGTCTGATAAACCTAGGAGTATATTGGCTTGTTTGTTTATAACCTGATGAACCCAACTGTGTTGGCTTGGCTGAGTTTTGTTGTATTCTTGGCTATGTGTGATCTTGCTACTGTTCCTTATTCCTTGTGGGAATCATGGCCAGCTTGGGGGTGGAAGTGTTGTTGAGAGATTGATGAGCACACTGGCATATGGTTGGGTGGAACATTGTAGTGACGTAGCTGGTGGCAAGACAAGCTTCTTTCAATATAAGTATTTCTTGTGTGCAATATCTACAATTGTATCTTGTTTAATGAATTGTGCTAAACTTGTTGAATGATTTGATGAATGTATTTACTTTTGTCATATAATTGAAATTGTATGCATCTATATATGTTTACTTTCAATGCATTTCTAATTTTTTTTATGGGGCTTAGATTGGCCGGATTGGTGATGGCTTGAATGATCAAATCAGTCCATGACTTCTGTTAGTAGGTTGAATTTCTACAGAAATCTCCTTCCGCAACTTGCAAGATGGGGAAGCAACATTCTATAAATCATATTCTCCACATTTTTTCATTCCGCAACTCTCCTTTCTGCAACTTGTGGGATGCAGGATACGGCTTCGCAGATCTCCACTTCCACAACATTCCTTTCCGCAATGGTTTATTCCGCAGGCGAGATGCAGGATGCAGGATGCGAGATGCGGGACTGTAATTTCCATATTTTTCCCGATTCCGCAAACTCAAGCTTTCCACAACCATTGATTCTTGTTGGTCAATTATCATTCGTTGATTCTTGCAAGTTGATTCTCATTCATTGATCTGTTCCCAGATGCAGAATAGATTGTGACCGTTGTTTTCTATCGCGATTTGTTTTCCCAGACGTTCGATCTCCTCTGAAATCTTTCTTCGTAGATCGTCGAATTGATCAACAATGGACGTGAGGGGATGATAGTGTGGTATCAGAACATGAATGTTGATGAGTGTTTCACATCTACATAAAAGGAAAAGACAATAAGGTAGTTGATGCACTCAGCAGGAAGGTGCAGGAAATGCATGTGGCATCTCTTAGTATTTTCCAGTCAGATTTGAGACAGCAGATTGTTAATCATGTTGTTGAAGATGAATTGTATGTGCAGGTCAAAGACAAATTACAGCAGCAAAGCCTTGAAAAGAAGTATGAGGGATATAAATTAGAAGAAGATGGACTCCTCACTTATAAGAACATAATTTATATTCCGAATGTAGCAGAATTGAGGAGGGTTGTTATGTATGAGATCCATCAAGCTCCATATTCTAGCCACCCAGAATATCAAAAGACAATTGCTACAGCTAGAAAGCAATATTTTTGGCCAGGAATGAAAAATGACATGGATGAATATATTTCAAGGTGCATGAAATTTCAGCAGCTGAAGGTTGAGCACCAACACCCAACAGGTTTGTTGCATCCCTCGCGAGTTCCAGAATGGAAATGGGAATTTATTACAGGATTTCCAATGACATGGAGACAACATGATTCCATCATGGTTGTGGTGGACAAGTTGACAAAGGCAGCACATTTTATATTGGTTAAGTCTACACATAATACTGATGACATTGTAAAGATCTTCATGAATGAGATTTTCAAATTGCATGGATTTCCTAAGGCAATAGTCTCTGACAGAGATGTCAAGTTCACTTCCAATTTTTGGAAGGGATTGTTTGCAGATTTAGGTACAAAGCTGAATTTCATAACTTCCTACAATCCTCAGACCGATGGGAAGACAAAGAGAGTTAACCAGGTGATTGAAGACATGCTTCGCATGTATGTGATGGACAAACCAACCAAGTGGGAAGATTATTTACACCTGGTAGAATTCGCATATAACAATGGAAAGAAAGAATCCTTGGGGATGAGTCCATATGAATCTTTGTATGGAAGGAGGTGTAGGACACTGGTGAATTGGGATAATACAGTGAACAGAGTTGTGCTTGGTCCATAATTTCTCAAGAAGATGGAACAGGAGGTTGTAAAGATTAGGCAGAATCTAAAAGCAGCCCAGGATAGACAGAAAATCTATGCATATAGGCATAGGGTGAACACATAGTTCAATATTGGGTATCATGTTTACCTCGGAGTGAAGGAAAAGAAAATTTTCTTGAAGCTTAGAAGTTGTGCCAATATTTGTTACAGAGATAAATTCCTATGGCTTGGGGTACCACAACAGATAGCTTTGACTCCAGAAATCAATCTTTCCCAATATGCAATAGAAATAAAATGTCTAACACTAAAGGATCAGACCTCGTACCTTATTCCGGACGGTTGAAGTAGATCCCCATTGAGCTTTCCAATCTTCAGCTTGAATTGATATAATAATTCCTCAACAACAAGTAAAAAATACAAGCATACTATATATCATGGTGTTAGATCTATTCTAGCATATATCATCAATAATGTAAAAGCATTTGACATATTCCAATGGATACAATATTTAATCAAATACACATCATTCGAAAAGAAAAGATATTTCCAGTAATATAAATCAGAGATTACAAGATAGATACAACCTCTGACGGCAGTTCTGCGAACCAGAGAAACTGAATCCCCCACTTGGGCCTCCACCACCTCAATCATCCATCTCATGATAGCAAGCTCACTAGCAAAAGGCAAGCTTGGGAAGAACACAGAAGTGCTCCAAGGGATAAAGGGATGCAGACTCAAGTACAAATTCCGGAAACAATGTTATACACCTGAATGACACCTCTCCGTCCGAGTGCCGACATCCCTCATGTTGGCACACAAAAGGACATCTATGGATAGAGGTTTTCCCAAAACACTATAGATTGGCTTATTATACAATACATTCTTCCTCCATCCAACTGGTTACTTTGCCATTTTTCTATGTTAAGATGTATTCGCGACTCTCCATATATTCAACTCGCGAATCATTCGCGAGTGTCGGTTGTTGCAAGTCGCAAATGGATGTATTCGCGGGTTGCTCTTATAGCAAGTCATGAATCATTCGCGGGTTTTATTTCTACATACCCGCGAATATGTATCTTAACATTTAAACATAAAAACACGTGATGATCTGAGATTAGTTAAGCCATTTACCATTAATCCTCTTAACTGTCTCAACCTCCTCAACCTTCGAAACTGCCTTATTTCCTCCATATAAATACAGGCCTTGGGGAGGGTGTTGGATATACTTTTGGAGAGCAAAGTTGTGCTGGTGGATTGTATACAGAAGTCTTTGGAGCAGTGGAACTCAGAATATTTTGGTTGCAGAGGAGTCCTTGTCTTGGGCGTTGGGTTGTAATATGAACTCTTTCCATTATTGATAATAAAGAAAATCCTTCTTCCATATGTGTTTCATGTATCTTGTTTTGATAAATGTTTATGTTTCTGTATATTATATGTGATTTATCTAACCTACTTATATATATATATGAATCATCTTGTATCTAGAATATTGTTTCTTGACAGGTGAAAGAGGAGGAACCTTGAAGACTTTGAAGGTGAAGCAGAGCGGAAGAGGACTAGCAAGGATCGACCTTCGTTAATAGAGTAATTCTTTCTAATCCTCCTATTTTCTTTACTGCACTTTAGAGTCAATTGTCTGCAAGTTGATTGAATATGTTGGTAACCCCAGACCTATGGTTATTAGGTGTATAATCCTATACAACAGAACTGGCGACTTCACTGGGGAGCCCGGACTGCTGTAGGTTGTTTCTGTCCCCCTGACCAGTCTTTGCTTGGAAGTCTGTGTGTGATCTTTTATCCTGTTTCTTATTTGCCTTAGTATTTGAAAGTCTTTGGATTTTTCTTTGTTTTTGAGAAAAAATTTATACCCATTCGCGAGTTGTTCTTCTGAACAGTCGTGAATACAAGTTTGCATTCACGGGTTGCTGGTCTAGACAGTCGCGGATCATCCGCGGGTTGCACTTATAGACATTCGTGAATATGCCTGGAAGTAGGGATTTTTAAGTTAAAGTTTGCTTGTTCTTTTCTTTGTATAATCGTTGTTTTCTGAGTGGATTTTCCTTATGAATGATGGGTAGATTTTTTGAATACCTTAGGTGATCACACTTTGTGCTTTTTCGAAAGCCCTTGAGTCTCTTTTGCTTGGATTATTTACTATTTGCATACTGAAGTATTTTGGCCTATTTGGGTTGTGGGTTAAGGTGTCTTTGTCCAGATCAGTGATCAGGTTCTTGGGCTCTGTTTTTTCCAGTCTGTCTTCTGACAGTGGCTGGTTGTCACTTGCCTTTGTAAGTCTGCAGTGATTTTTGTCATTGTTTGCACCCAATCTAGGGTTCCTAGCCTCCCTTTGTTGGTGGTATTTTGGTTCTGTCAGCCTGTTTGCTTCAGTTGGATGCTTTTATACTGTTTATTTGCTCAAGTATAGTGCATTGTAGATGCATAGTAGAATTTTGAGTATTTTTAAAAGTGAAAAGAAAACATAGTTAAAACTTTTTCATTGTGATTTTGCATAAGTAGTGTTTATTTCAATTTAAAGATATTATCTCAAAAACTACCAAAAATATAGGCTTAGTTTCTCTTATCGCTGCTTTCAATTCATCAATATATATTTGCAAGAAAAGAAAAAGAAGTTTTTTTTATAATGGTAATGTTGCTTTGTATACACCTTTATTTTCATTTATTTCTTATTTGAGTCAAAACATCATAAAGTATACCACTCCATTTCCTCTTGAGTAAAGAACAGCCCTTTAAAATGAACGCATAAATTAAAATTTACTAGTAAGTTTTGTTTTTTAGGGGCCTTTCACCTACTAGCTTAGGATAGACTTGTGGGATAGGAAGTGTAAAGTTCCCGCAAGTTATAAAACTCAGACATAGTGGACCTTTCTTTAGGTAAATCCTTGACTTTATTGACTGTATCTGGGAAGCTCCTCTCAAACGGGAGTTAAGCACTAGGCCGCGTGGAGGCTTGGACAGAGGAGATAACCCTCCCAATCCTTTTCAAAGCGTAACTTAGGAATTTTATGCATCTAGGGATTCTGTCCTAGACAGAGTTTCGGGCTCAGCTACCCTGCCCATGCATATGAGTTCGGCTTGCAACTGTCCCCCCAGATTGTTAATATTGCCAAGGTAGCCTTTAGTCTCTTGTATTTTAGGGTTCATACCTAGGTAAACCGGAAGGTTATTTCTAGTTCACCTTGAACGGGCTTGGAAGGTAACCCTTGTTGAAAGTGTAGGAGGGCGGTGGGTGATTCCTCCGCTTGTGCCTAAGAACCACTTCAAGGACGCCAAGTAATCGTTCATCAGCTTTCTTCAGGAAAGTATATCTTTTACCCTAGTTTGATTGCTTGAGACTTTAGGAATTTTTAGTGTATGCTTTGTGGTTTTGCCTGTGTTTAGTTGGCCTTAGGGTGTGATTTGTTAAATTTCTAATTCTGTAGGACCAACCTGTTAGAAGGTCAAGAAGGTTGAGAAACATTCCTCTTATCACCACATTGGAGCCTCCACCTTTACCTCAAAGGAAGAGATTAGACACAGACAGTTCATTTCAACCTGTAGGAATAAGTGAAGTTCTTGGTGAACCAGAACTCATTGCCAACCGTTTTGATCTTGACACAGTTGAGATAGAAGAATTGCAGACTGACGAGTTTGCAAGAAAATTTAACACCCCCTTGAATGATTTAAACGATCATGTGATCGTTCTGGTTAGACCTTTTGATTCACCAGTGTTAGGTGTCCCTGTGGGTAGAATCATTCCTTCTGCGGAAGAAAGTCCTTTTGTGTTCATCTCAACCCTTCCGGTTGAAGGGGTACTACCTCCCCCGATAAGTGCCCCTAGATCTAGTTTGCCTTCTACACCTTTGACTCCAGCGATCCGGGTGGTTCAACCACCGGTTCACTCAAACCTAGGAGGTACTTCTGGTGACATGGTTACTGGGATTCCCAGTATACCTACCATTCCTTCTTCCTTTCCCTATACTACCTAGAGTGGTCCGGTAGGATCCTCGACATATGTCCAAGGATTTCCTTGGAATGGGGGGCATATCCTCCCATCCAGTCCATACGTAGGTCCATCTCCTTCATATGTAGGAGTGCAGTTTGGGACCAACACCTCTTATGGGCAAAGCTTCCAAACCCCTATTTCGGTCCCATACACGAGCTCTCCCTTTTTGTTGTTTAGTGGAGGGATACTTGCTCCTATCTTTCAGACCCCTGCTTCTATGGGGACGGCCCAAAATTCTTACACTGCACCTCCCACACACAATCCTGTGGCTTAGGGATGGAATCTGTTTCAGAGCAACCTTCCCACTTCACAACCGGTGTCAGGGGGCAACCCCTCTATTACCCATGGGCATTCGAGGGCAGGTCCCTCAAATCCCCAAGTTGGCACATTTACTACCCCAGTTCAACCCAAAATTCCTTTCCTGGAAACTTTAAACTTGCCAGACTTGTCAAAATTGATGAATGAACTGGTGAGGCATGACCCCTTGTGGCCACCTGTTCCCACCAAATTGCCATCAGACATCCCTAAGTTCAAAGGTAAAGCTGGTGAAGATCCTGGGGCACATGCCACCACCTTCCATTTATGGTGTTCTTCAAATTCGTTGAATGAAGATTCAGTGAGTTTGAGGCTGTTCCAGAGGACCTTGATGGGTACTGCGGAAAAATGGTATATTGAACTACCTTCTGCTGCTTTTAGTATTTTCTGGGACTTGGCTAGTGCTTTTCTCAGCCACTTTCAGCTTTCTGTCCGATATGATTTCGGAACGGACTTGTTTTCTGCTTTTAGACAAAACAAGGCTACCCACATCTCGGATCATATCCAAGAGTGGAGGAGGCGAGAGAGCCTTATCAAAGCCACCATTCCTCCTGAGTTTATGTTAGACTGGTTCCTTAAATCACTATTGTCATACATATCTAAGGATGTTTCCACATCAGGAGTAACAAATGAAGAAGAAGCCATACTTAGGGCCTAGCAGTTGGATTTGATTTATTCACAATCTGGGATCTTGTATGAGATCATCCCTGAGGCACCGAGGCCTTCGCACGAGGCGGAGAAGCCTAAGCCTGGACCCCATGCCGATGGTGTGGTCAGATCCGTTAACTCTCCCACTGTAGAGTCTTTGACTAAGCAAATTCACCAGTTGTCTGTCAAACAGTCTACGGCAGAGGTAGCAAAGGCTGCCCCCTCCCCCCAGAATGCAAATTTCTTTTCTCAAACCTCTCAGAAGGGAAATCAGCAACCCGGCGGGAAGAAAAAGAAAGGTAAGAAGGGAGAGGGAAACCAAATCAAGCCAAATCCCGCGAACAATGTTGATGGGGGAAAAAAAGAAAAGAAGAAGGTCAAGTTCCCTTGTAAGTTGTGCCAAGAGGACCACCTTACTCACCTTTGTCCCCTTATGGATCAAGCCCAGAAGCTACTTAAAGCTCAACAACCGGCTGTCCTGAAGGATCCTTTTCCCCAAGGACAGAACACTGCTTCAGCTTCTAACGTAGCAGGGGGCACTCAAACTGCCCCTGACCCAAACTATATCAACATGGTTAGATCTTCGACTTTGTTGCAGACAAGGAACAAAAATTATGAGACTGAGACTTTTGATAAGGGTAAAGCTGTAGGTGAAACTTCAAACCCTTTCACAATAGAGAAACCTACTAAAACTATGCCGAAGATACCGAAAGGTGTCTTCAAGAAGACCTTGCATAACCCTAATGCTAGGGATACTTCAAAATACTCCGTGGTTGAAGACTTAGCTCAAACCCCTTGTGCAATGTCAGCCTTAGAGGTGTTACAGAGTTTTCCCGCTCAGCGGGATGCCCTCTTAGCAGCTTTAGGCAGCATGGACTCTTCCAGTCTCATGGCGAAATTTCATTTGTCTAATGTTAAAATTCGCCTCCCTTACCATGTAGCCCTATCAATAGATGTCATCCATGGTGGTAAGACCATTGGAAGGGCAATTGTTGATGAGGGGGCCTCTACATGTGTTATGTCCTTGACCTGTTGGAAAGCTCTTGGATCCCCGGAGCTGGTCCCATCAAACACTTTGCTTACTGCTTTTGATGGAAGATCCTTCTGTCCGCATGGTATCCTACCAGCTTTCAAGATTAAGTTGGCAGGAAAAGCAGTGTCTGTTGAAGTAGAAGTGATTGATGCTCCTTTGGACTACAATCTGCTTCTGGGAAGGAGTTGGACTTATGCTATGTCCGCTATTGCGTCGGCCGTTCTTTGTGTAGTGGTTTTTCCACATGAGGGAAAGTTGATTACTATTGATCAACTTGATTTTTCCCCAGAGCTGGTAATTACATTGGTTCTACTAGTGTGGGGAAGTCCATCACTACGGTTGTCGATAGGACTGGTCCTTGGGTCCTCCCAACTCCCCATGAACCTGAAGTGCCCTTATCGGAAGTAGAAGTGGCTTATCAAGCTATCACTCAAGTTGTTGCTGATCCCATTCCAGATCCTCCAATAGTCTCGGATGATCTGGAAGAAGTGTATTTGCTCGCATGGGCAGAAAACTCTTTACATTCTATAGATTGCTTAGACACAGTTCTACCTTCTGATGAAGCTATTCTGGAAGCCATGAGTGGATGTGATAAGATTTGTGAGGATCTTCATCATCGATCCTATTTTCTTCCAGAACTGAGCAGGATAGAAAACCAAGAGTTTCGAGTGAGACTGTCAGAAGATGTTGATATACCTATCAACCCTTTGCCTAGGGAAGGAATGTTTTCCGAGGGGAATATGGCAAACATTTTCGCCACTATACCTATTAACATCTCTGTGAACCCAGATGTCGTGGAAAACATCTATATAGGTGCAAAATGCTCTCCCAAGGAGATTGCCATCTATACTGCCCTTTTTAAGGAATTCCGCGATATATTTGCCTGGTCATATGAGGAGATTCCAGGCATAGATCCATCTATTGTTGAACATGAAATCTGAACTTATCCTGATGCCAAGCTAGTTCGACAAAAATTAAGACCCGTGAACCCGCGTAAAGCGGTGGCTGTGAAGGCAGACGTTGAAAAGCTGTTGAAAGCTGGTTTTATATATCCCATAGCTTTGACTGAATGGGTGTCCAACCCTGTTCCTGTTGATAAAAAGCAAGGGACTATTCGCGTTTGTACAGACTTTAGAGACCTCAATAAATCCTATCCTAAGGACAACTACCCTACACCATTTATTGACCAGATCATAGATGCATGTGCGGGAAGTGAGGTGTTTTCGTTTATGGATGGTTTCTCTGGCTACAATCAAATCCAAATCAAACCGGAATACCAACATAAAAGTGCTTTCATTTTCCCTTGGGGTACATTTGCGTATAAGAAAATTCCCTTTGGATTGAAAAATGTTGGGGCTACCTTTCAACGGGCTATGAACTTTGATTTTCATGACATTAAAGCCATTGTCGAACCACACCTTGATGATCTACCCGCACATTCTCGCAAGAGGATCCAACATCCAGATCATTTAAGGTTGATCTTTGAAAGATGAAGATATTATAAAATTCGCTTGAATCCCCACAAGTGTGTTTTCTGTGTCAATTCAAGAAGATTACTCGGATTCATTGTCTCTAGTAGAGGAATCTAGGTGGATCCATTGAAAGTCGAGCCCATTGTAAATCTACCTCCTCCTCGTTCTCTCAGGAAGCTTCAAAGCCTGCAAGGAAAGTCTAACTTTCTTCAACGTTTTATCGTTAATTATGCCAAGATCACTAAAGGTTTCATGCGCTTGCTCAAACAAGACACTCCATTTTTATGGGATGAAACCGCAAAACTTGCGTTTGAGGCATTGAAAAAAGCTTTGTTGTCAGCACCTTTGTTACATCCACCAGATTATTCTAGGGATTTCATATTATATCTGGCCGCGTCGGAGTCGACCATTGGGGTAGTACTAGTCAAGGAGGACGATAAGCTCGTTGAGCATGTCGTTTATTATATTAGTCGTGCTTTGGCCAAACCTGAGCTTAGATACTCCCACATCGAGAAATTAGCCTTAGCAGCTATCTATGCTGTGCAAAGGTTACGTCACTACATTTTAGTGAGGACCACCACAGTAGTGGCGGATGTGAATCCGTTCCAATATGTTTTATCCCGACGGATTGTTGGGGAAAAATTTAACAAATGGATAGTCATTCTCCAAGAGTTTGACTTGGATTTCCAATCCGCTAAGTCTAAGAAGTCCTTAGTTTTTGCTGAGCTTATAGCAGAATTTCCCACCGTAAGAAAATGTAGCGGTTGAGGATGACTCATTCCCAGATGAGCACATCTTCTTGATAGCCACCTCTGATCCTTGGTACGGAGATATTCTTATATATTTCCAGACTTTGAAGTATCCTGCCACTTCCTCTAGGGAGGAACGACGTAAGTTACGCCTTCATGCCAAGAACTACCTCATTATAGGAGATACATTATATCGACAAGGGGTAGATTTCGTCTTGTGTCACTGCATTAGCGGAGATTGTCCTAAATGATTCCCATAGCGGAGCATGTGGGGATCATTTATCTGGGTTAGCAATGGCCCAGAAGATATTGCGTGCTAGTTATTTCTGGCCCATGATCTTTAAATATTGTGTGGAAGCCATGAAGCATTGTCATCCGTGTCAGCTTTACACCAGGAAGATGCGGTCGCATCCTGCTCCGTTATTTCCCGTCGTCTCGGTAGGCCCCTTCATGAAATGGGGGATCGATTACGTGACATTCAACCCAGTCTCGGCTGGGGGGCATAAATACATCATTGTTGTTGTTGACTATTTTACGAAATGGGCAGAGGCAATGCCTACTTTCAAAGACAACGGGGAAACAACAGCTTTCTTTGTTTTCAATCAAATTATTGCAAGGTTTGGTATTCCCAAATTGATTGTCACTGACCATGGCAGTCATTTTCAAAATAACATGATGACGGAACTGACTACTATGCTCGGATTTAGACAAGAACATTCTTCTCCATACTATCTGCAAGCTAATGGTCAGGTTGAGGCTGTTAACAAGACTTTAAAAACTATCCTTAAATGGACAATTGATGCAGCCCGTTCTAATTGGCACATCATGTTATATCCTTCTCTTTGGGCTTACAGAACTAATGTCAAGACTGCCATGGGTTATTCCCCTTTCCAACTCGTTCACGGGGTGGAAGCAGTTACTCCGATTGAATGCGAAATCCCGTCCTTGAAAATAGCCATTCATGTGTTACCTGATATGACTAAGCTTGAGGAACGTCTGGTACATTTAGAACACCTTGATGAACAACGTAGAGATGCGTTGACTGCTAATCAGGCTCATAAAAATAGGGTTAAATATCAATATGATAAAATGGTCAAACCTAGGGTTTTCTCTGAGGGGGAACTTGTCTTGCTTTGGGACCAAGATAAAGAACCTCTGGGGGTAGGAAAATTCAAGGCTATGTGGTTAGGACCCTATGTCGTGTCGAAATCCTTAAGTAAGGGTGCATATGAATTAGTTGGTTATGATGGGAAGAAGCTTCCTGAGCCTACAAATGGGCTCTACCTGAAGAAGTACTATGCTTAGGCTTAACACTTTTTCTTGTATTTTAGTGTATGTATTTTTTATGTACATTAGGTTGTCAGTTTTTTTTTTATATTATCTGCTGGTTGTTGCAGATGTATTATGAAATGTATATAGGTTTCGCTGATGGTGCCAGTCGTCACACTTGTAACCTGGCTTCGGCAGCATGGGTTATCTATTCTCCCTCAGGACATCTTGTTGCCGCGGGTGGTGCTTGTCTAGGTCCTGCTTCTAATAATGTTGCTGAGTATAGGGCTGTAATTGAGCTCCTATGGGATGCTTTGTCACGTGGCATCACCCAGCTTGAGGTCCGTTTGGATTCTCAGTTGGTAGTTTTCCAGCTCAATCGAGCTTATCAGGTATGAAATCCTATCTTGTTACGTCAGTTCATGCAAATTCGTTTATTGGAAAGACATTTTGAAATTATTACTTTCAATCATATTCCACGTAACCAAAATTCATTGACTGATGCATATGCTAATTACATTTTGGATTGGCATCTCACACATATTTCATAAAAATATACAGCAAACATATAAAGAACACTTGTAAATAAGCCAGCAACCAACATCAATATATATATATATATATATATATATATGTAAAATATCTGTCTATAGATAGGTTGAGTATGATCCGTAGATCCCATCATATACAAAATATACAAAAATGTGGATCATAGTCCATCAAAATTCCTTAGGTCTAAGATGGCCCACCCTAGCCATTAGGACCACCTTGGTCCCCATGATCTCTATGCATCCTGGCTTCCTCAGTCTCCTCGGCTTCGACAGCCTCCACCGCATCTCTATATACAAGCACTGCTCTCACCACTCGTCTGAAAAGACGTAGCCAAATCGGTGGAACTCCAACTACGAACTCCTGCATGGTTGCAGGGATATGCTCTATCCGTATGGTCGGTACTCACTGGGTTAGCCTGGCTAGCTTTCCCTCTAGTACTCTGATCAGTCCCTGATCCTCACCCGCGACAGGACGCACGAACATACGAGGGTGCCCTTCAGGGCGGACTGGTCCAATATCTGCATTTTGACACATAAATAGGATTAAGACTTGTACATATGTATATATCTATCATTTGAAAAATTCATAAAAATTTGATAATGATAAAAAATTAAAAATTACTTACCCATCTCTCCCCATGCTCCTCCTGGAGGGAGGACAAGGTCGGGGTCACCTCGAAAGTCCATTCCGACATATGGAAACTGCTCCAATGCCAGCAATTGTCGTTCCCACCATGAGTAGAAGTCAGCATCATATACTCTGTGTACTATGCCTCCTCCTCCTTGACGGAGGAATATGTCTCCCCACCGGCTTAGCCTTAGCTGACGTGGAGATCTGACCTATAGCGGTATAGCAGGGCTCATGGCTAGTACTCTCGAAGAAGAAGAACGCCACTAATATGCTTGCATAGCCAAAATTCTTGCGTCTTCCTCTCTTGCAGTCGGATAATTGCCTCCTCATAATGGGGGAAACTCCTGAGCACCGATCATAGAGAGCACCTCTAAAGCAGTCAACTGCCACCCTCATTTGGTTCTTGGTGGCCATATGTAACCCTGTTGATCCTGCAAGTCTCACAATGGTACTAGCTAATACCTGGAGAGTAAAATCATGGATGTCTACAATAAGAACGCTGCTTCCTTTCTTCTGAGTACCCGGTGTACAAAATATGTCTACATATTTTTGGACACTTAAGAGGTCACCGCCCCTGCCCGTGCCCTCCAAGTTCACCGGTGCTCCCCATTGTGACAACCCGGTAATGAAATATATGTCTTCCACGGTAAGCTCTAAGGTCTCACCTTGAAGATTGAACATCCCCATCTCATGATCCCAGTAATTGACCATGAACTCCAGTATGTGGACATTGGCCTGCATGGGTGATGTACAAAAGAACTTCAGTAGCCCACTGGTCCTCAATGATCCATTATTTCGTGCTTCCTTTCCCTCCACTCCAGAACCATATTTTACCTGGAAAATACAAGCACTTGGATTCAGTATTCCCATATCAAAATTTAAAAATCTTGCATATTTTTTAAGCTTTTTCCCACTGCACAGTATTCGCAACTGTCTATTTAGGAAAGTCGCAGATCATTCGTGGCTGTCTAGTTAGGCAACCCGCGAATATAACGCGTATTCGCGAGTTTCCCTCTTAGCAACCCGCGAATGCACACTGCCATAATTTTGGGTGTTGTTTTATACTGAATTCACCATTAAACTTAATATTTGCTTGGATCAATTTGACAAGCTTAGGGTGTAGAATTACCTGAAGCTGAAGGATTCCGATTTCGACGGTCCAATTGCCTACAATGATCGATCAACGACAGAGGGTAAACTTTGGTTTTTTTGGCTCAAAAGTTCAAATGGTGAGTTTGTTTTAATTTTCAAGCTATTTATAGAAATAATATTTCATAAAGTGGGTCTTTTTCCATAGTTTGAAATGTCAATTAACTAATATCACCCTCTTTGTGCCTTGAAACAAGTTTATCACTTTTTACAAAGTGTTGTTGCTCCAATAGGGTGGTTTTGCTATTTCCAACACATGTTGGCATCTTCTCACTCCACATTAACCTTAGTATTCAACATTTTGCCATGGACTATGGTATTTTAAGCCATTAGTACCTTGTCTCTACCATTTTTATTCCATGTCTAGGGCCCTTATTTCATGAGTATCATCTTTATATGCCTTTGTCATCCTTTGATGCTCATGCCGTCATTGTTTCAGGTTCAAGGGTTTCCTCTTAGCTATTTTTCACACCAAATAGAGCATCTTCTGAATCTCTTTTTACAAGCTATCCCTTTATAGGACTCCCCGCCATTATGGAGTTTCTTTAGGCCCAGGTCTGACTCCTCCAAAACAGACTTGACTGCCAAGTTATCTCGTCCGTTCAATCTCGTTAAGAATATGTGAACGGGCATCCACATTGGTGGTAGGTTATCTCTTTCTCGGACCATGCAGAATAATACGAGAAAGGATCACTCTCTTTTCTTTTGAATTGAGAAGAGTATTCTCAGGCATAGGTTTATCACTTTTCCAGACCTGAGAGACTAAATTTACGGAAAAGGAACACCCGGTTTGAGCTTAGTTTTCTCTTTTTCATGCTCTGGACCCAAACATGAAAAATATTCCGAGTGTACTTTGTGTCTTTGTCATGCTCATTAAACACTAAAGAACAAAGCAACGATTTTATTGTTGTAAGCCCCATTTCTCGTAACCAAATGGATCTTTCCGAGTGATATTGCTTTCCTTCACACTCGTAAAACTCAAGCTATTTTATGCTGTTCTGGAAGGAGCGTTGGGTAGGTGGTAATTTAACCTTTTTCGGACCTCCCTGACTAAGTATGAAAAAGGTTCACCTTTTCTTATTCGGAAGTTAAGAGAGTTCTTCTGTGGTTTGTTTTATACTTTTTTGGCCTCAAGAGACTAAATTGGATGAAAAAGGACCCCCATGGAGTCTTCTTTGGTGTTTTCAGACTCTCTAAATGTGAAAACACCAGCTGAGCATGTACTAGTTCGGGCTCATTAAATCCACGAATCAGTGACACTATCAAGCATTATTTTCCCATCTCTTCAAGCTTGTTAAAAAATGAAGAGGGAACGAGTTTACTTTCCTGGACTCGTTAAAATTTAACCGGGAAGGTAAGGAAGAAGTTTTCTCTTGTTTTCAGTAATGGCAGCATGTCATCCTTGAACATAGCACTCTTTGCTTTCCGATATCCATGTTTTAGTGTCTACTTGTGTTCAGCTATCACTTTGAGTTTCTTACTCCTCCTCTTGTCCATTATACCTGGGGAATCTGATCATGTCTCCTACATGACAGATAGGTCTAGTTGTTCTATCTATAAGTTATACGTTTCCTTGGGTCATCTCTGTGTTGTGCTCACTATTCAAGGACTCTTCCCAATGTCTGATCTATAGACTGATCCCATCACTGTTATATCTAGTATCTATTTGTGTCTCCCTTCTTTTTCCCAGTTCCTAGTCACTCTTGTGATCCGTTGGAGGATTTGTTTCCTTCCTTATCACAACACGGTTCCATTTCAGTACTTCCTGATGACGAAGACCTAGAGTTTTGATGATCGTACCTCAGGATTCACTTTCATCATTGGTGAATTCCTTTGCTTCAGTTGTCAATTATCACCTATTGGTTGACAAACTGTTGAATCCTCTCCATGTTCGACTTCAGCTTACCCTTATTCACATGGCTTGGATTGTACTGGTTCTTTGGGATCCTTTATGAAGACCTTAGTTCCTCACATATGGACTAAGTTGCGCAAGATTATGTTCTATTCATCTACACAGCTTCCAGATCTTTAAAGACTCATCATTATTGTATATTGTGGCTTCGATCCACCTTTGTAATATACGTGGTTTTGTACCCGTATCATATGATGTACTCAAATATTGTAAAGGAGCTAATGTTCCAGTAAATTGAACATATCATCCTCAGATGTAAATTTGTATATGACATTACTATGTATTTGTTTCAGGTACTCTCTCTGCTCCATTGGATTTATGAGTTCTCCAAAGCTAAATATTATAATGTATTTAGGCCATCGTTTCCCTCTGACCTCAAACATTAGGGGGCATCTGTTATACACCTGAATGGAACCTCTCCATCCGAGTGCTGACATCCCTCATGTTGGCACACAAAAGGACATCTATGGATAGAGGTTTTCCCAAAACACTATAGATTAGCTTATTATACAATACATTCTTCCTCCATCCAGCTGGTTACTTTGCCATTTTGCTATGTTAATATGTATTCGCGACTCTCCATATATACAACTCACGCATCATTCGCGAGTGTCGGTTGCTGCAAGTCACGAATGGATGTATTCGTGGGTTGCTCTTATAGCAAGTCATGAATCATTCGCGGGTTGTCCTTCTACATACCCGCGAATATGTCTTTTAACATTTAAACATAAAAACACGCGATGATCTTAGATTAGTTAATCCATTTACCATTAATCCTCTTAACTGTCTCAACCTCCTCAACCTTCGAAACTGCCTTATTTCCTCCATATAAATACAGGCCTTGGGGAGGGTGTTGGATATACTTTTGGAGAGCAAAGTTATGCTAGTGGATTGTATACAGAAGTCTTTGGAGTAGTGGAACTCAGAATCCTTTGGTTGCAGAGGAGTCCTTGTCTCAGGCGTTGGGTTGTAATCTGAACTCTTTCCATTATTGATAATAAAGAGAATCCTTCTTCCATATGTGTTTCATGTATCTTGGTTTGATAAATGTTTATGTTTTTACATCTTATATGTGATTTATCTAACCTTGTTATATATATATGAATCATCTTGTATCTGGAAGATTGTTTCTTGACAGGTGAAAGAGGAGCAACCTTGAAGACTTTGAAGGTGAAGCAGAGCGGAAGAGGACTAGCAAGGATCGACCTTCGTTAATCGAGTAAGTCTTTCTAATCCTCCTATTTCCTTTACTGCACTTTAGAGTCAATTGTCTGCAAGTTGATTGAGTATGTTGGTAACCCCAGACCTATGTTTATTAGGTGTATAATCCTGTACAACAAACAATGGACTATAGTTTCTTTGCTTTCAATCTCTCTATATGCCTTCAATGTACCAAGGGGTTCCTTATATAGCTTCACAATGGATAATGAAGGTTCGAATCCGAGCGATCTCAAGGCATATGCAAGGCCAGGAGTCGAATGAGTCGGATCCATGTCAAGGAAAACTCCAAAAGGATTTGGATTATGCACACATCCCGATGTACACGCTTATAGGGGTCAAACCCGCGTATGTACGCGGTTATCGAGTAAAAAGCTGCGTATATCATTTTTCATATAGTTTCAGGGATGATCAAGGAAACATCAAAGGATAAAAGATGTTCCATGGGGTCTAAAGAGTCTGCAGCGGGACAGGGGAAGGCCATACAAAGTGTGATTCACCTAGAGTGGTGAAATCCGCTATAACAGATGCCCCCTAATGTGTGAGGTCAGAGGGGTCATACGATGGCCGAAATACATTATAAGTCCATCCCATAAGTGGAGTGATGAAGGATCCCAGATGGAAGACCAGCCACCCAATCAACATAGTACAATAATACAACTCTGCATATAACTGCAAGTACATATAGCAGTCCCGGATACATAAGAGTACAATGGCCATGAATAGGCATAATACATGATATAACATATGTGGTCATCGCCATGTACAATATACATACATCAGAATCTCCATGATGAAGATATACAAAGGATCATGATCTCCAAAATGGCTGAAGATATACAATAGATCAAGATCTCCATAGTGGCTGGAAATATCTGTCATATACTGGTATCAAGTCACGAGAGCTGAAATCTCATGAACACTGCCACGATCAAGGAGGTAGTGTATAAGAGCTGCCACCAATTTGGAAAGTCTTCTACACAAACCGCTACGAGTACATGTCCTACTATGCGAATAGAGGTGTCGAGGTCGAACATAGTAGTCCATCGTCTGATTACCGGTCATTGATGTATACCGTTAACAGAGGCGAGATTACCCACCGATAATGAAAATGGGAATCAAGGTACTAGAGTGCAAACTAACAAGTGTGAATAGATGTGTTGAGGTCAAACACTTGAGAGAATCCATAGATCAGGGGACATTGATGTATTCCCAAGAAACTGTCGATGGCGAGAGAACCTGCCACTAATGACTGTAAGTCTCAAGGCACTCAAAAGGACTCTAGATTCCAATCCCAGAATAAATGATCTGAAGTCGATGGGATGAAATCCGCTGGAAGGAAGGCATTAAGGCATCCCCCATCATCCAGCATGAGGTATTCAACAAAGCTGTCTAATGTGGAAGGACTCGATCATAAGGTGCACGAACCAGTAACTGTAACGGGAATGGCCGACATGCAAAGTCAAGATAACTGAGGAATGGTCGACACAGGTTTCAACTTCCTTCGAACAAGAGCATAACGGGGTATGGTGACTAAATGAAGGCAGAATAGACTCGATATACAAACTGGGACATCTCTGTGACACAGGAAGCATCAACAAAGGCTCCATCGGGACTGGAAG
Organism: Pseudotsuga menziesii; assembly: GCA_001517045.1. Classification (NCBI taxonomy): domain Eukaryota; kingdom Viridiplantae; phylum Streptophyta; class Pinopsida; order Pinales; family Pinaceae; genus Pseudotsuga; species Pseudotsuga menziesii. Next base: position 104,983 of record LPNX010925904.1, on the reverse strand, counting down.
CTTAACCAGTAGGTGGAGATAAACTCAGATAAACGAGTACAGCTCCTAAAGTCAAACTATAACCCAACCAATGGATGTGATAGAAATTGCTTTGTTCGAAGGCGACACGACTCGACAGCTTCCAAAGATAACATCTTTCCTTGTCCGGCTTTTTGGTTTTTTAATTTTTTTTGGACTTTTTCAGTTATTTGAAAAGATTGAAAAAAGAATAAACTAGCTTTATAGTTACAAACTAGGAGGAGACGAGTGTCATCAGGGCAAACAAACTAGTTCCAAGCAGTGGAACATACCTATGCTCAATGCAAGGATACATGTGTAGGATATCAACACTCGGGGGGAAATCCCCTCTTGGTACAAAGGAAAATCAAGCTGCGAAGGATATATAAAAAATGGCTCTGCATGGCTAGACATGAGACAAGCTTGGGCTATATGGCTGAAATGCAATGTCAGGGGAGCCGGCATAAAGCTCAATAAGGCAGGAAAAGCTCATGATAATGCATTCACAACTTGACATAGGGGTAGTCCGGAGGGAAACAAGCCAGCATAAGATCAAGAGGAGTATGAGGCTCTTGCGAAATGTCATGGTAGTACTATACAACAGACTCCCACACCCTAAAGGATAAAACGTCGGCATGGGAACCAAATGCAAATAAGGGGCTAACTAGGGTACCCATGTAGGGTGAAGCTCTACCACTCGTATTATGCCACTTCTAAAGTAGCAAGAAGGTTCTGTGACATAATAGAGTGGGTTCGTACCTAAGGTCATGGTGACATGGTCATAAGGTCATGCAAAATGCAAACGGTGGTGAACCTAACCTATATGCCAGTGTAGACGTTATACCTGTGACAGGCACGAACGAGTCGAAACCTCGGAGAGAGTGTACAAAAAGTGGACCCTACATGACAACCATATTAGTCCAAAACAACCCAAAATAGTCAATAAAGAATCCAAACTATGGGACATAGGGAGGAATGATCATGACAAATGCACCCAAAGGAAACAATGCGGTGAACGATGAGACATAAAAAGGAAACTAAGGTGTAGACCCGATGTTCATGCATCCACCACCACCCCTGTGAGGGTGACCACTAGTGTAAAGACTGAGAGAAGGGAGTCAACATCCTCCACAAATGGAGCAGAGGGTAGAATGTGACCATTCCCAAATCTATGAGCACGGTAAGGGGTTGTGATTCCCCCAAGTCTGACACCAGGGTCCGTACTAGGACCAAGACGGGTGATAGGATACCAGGCATGTCAAAAATAAAAGGACCTGAACTCAAGAGAGCATAAATATACTCAAGTAACCACAATCCCGAAGGCCAACTAGCGCACAAAGAGCACACTCCTAAGAAAATCTACAGCCAAAATACAAGCAAACCAAGGGGAGTATATGTGAGCTCCTGAATGCAGCAGGTATGTCTCACCTAGGAGAGGCTCGAAACTCCCATACACTACAAGCGGAGGTACGTAACCAATTATTGTGGCCCTCAGCTTCAACGCATATAGCGACTGTATTATCCGACCCCAACCTGGTCAGGACACCTGTAGAATAACCTCTACAAGTACCCCCTCGATATCCTAGGTAAGGTCACTAAGGTCACCTCAATATAATCAAAGCTCAGGCGGACAGTCGTACGCGGGATTGACCGTATGGGCAGGGTAGCAAAGCCCGAAACTATCGAAAGATCCCCCAGATACGAATACAATCCTGGAAATATCTCTGGTGCTACTCAGTTATGACTAGGGGTCATCCCAATCAATAACCGCTCACGTTGCCTCGTGCTTAGCTCCCTTTTGAGAGGAGGATCCTGAGAACATTGGTTATACCAAGTATTTCACACACTCACCTGGACAGACACCTAGAGGTTGTTGTTTAGTGATCTTGGAGAATTGACTTACAATGAACTATTCCAAGATCCTAAAACCTAAGCTTATTGGTGCACTCTAGAAAAGAAAAGAGTGTAGTTCATTTTAATTTAGCATTGATTTTAATTGGCTGTAATTACTTGAAGGGAAATGGCCCTGCAAATAGTGAAGTTATGACTCAGCAGTGAAGTAAATATGCACACCATAACAAACAATGCTAAGTGCAATCTTTGTCAAATGAAAAATAGGGTATGCCACTACATGAGATGCATAAATATATATTCATTTCCGAATGCCAATGCAATCCTTCCTATATGAAATCCTAAACACAACTCTCATCCAAGCAATCCAATGCAAGTACCTCCTCAAATCCATATCTAAGATGCAACAAAGAGTGCAACTACTTTGTATTTTTCAATATAAAAGAATAAAAAAAGCAATAAAAGCATCTAAAAATCTCAGTCTCTGCAGCAAGTATAAAAGACAAGCCCAACAAGACACTAAGACAAAAAGAGTAATGCACTAATGGCAAAACAAAAAGGAAAAATGACTAAAACTACTTTCAAAGAAAAATCAATGAAAAAGTGGTCTCTGGTCACAAAAGAAGCATCCAACAGACAACATCAGACCCAAGGAAGACCCAACCACACTCACAACCCACCCAGCAACTTCCCATAACATCAAACTCACCAAAAGGGAGGATGTACGCGACTGTTTAAAGAACAACAGTGTATATACGTGACTTTTGGCCAAAAATCTGCGTGGATGGGCATATGTACATGAATTTTGGCCAAAAACCTACATATATAGGCATATGTACGCGACTTTTGGCCAAAATCTTGCATATACAGAGAAGGCAGTGGTAAAAAGCAGGCCAAGGGTCAAACAAATAAAGGGGAGTGTCAATGGATGAACATACTATAAAATGCAACCCAGAAATAAGGAGAAACAAAGAGCAAGTCAAGAATATCAAGCACATTGTGCCCCCAAGCCCAAAGAGAAAACAACTAGGAACCTCCCCAGTATGGTCTCCAATTCTGTTACGAAGAGAAACTTCCTATGGCTTGGGGGGTACCACAATAGACAGCTTTGACACTAGAAATCAATATTTCCCAATATGCAAGAGAAACCAGACATCTAACACTAAGGGACACCGAATTGTACCTTGTTCCAGATGGTTGAAGTAGATCCCCGTTGAGCTTTCCAATTCACGCTTGCTTTAGCAATTCTCTCTCAACAATAGTAAACAAGACAAGCATGCTCTATAACAGTGTGTTAGACCTACTCTAGCATATATATTCAACAATGTATAAGCAATTAAACACATCCATGGATTCAACATTCATATTCAATTGCGCATAATCGGATAGGAAAATATATTTCTATTAATAAAATCAGAGATTACAATAGTGACAACCTCTGTCAGCACGTCTACAAACCAGGGAAACCGAGTCCTCCACCTGGGCCTCCACCACCTCAATCCTCCATCTCATGATAGCAAGCTCACTAGCAAAAGGCAAGCTTGGGAAGAACACAGAAGTGCTCCAAGGGACAAAGGGATGCAGACTTAGGTACAAATTCCGGCAACAATGGACTATAGTTTCTTTGCTTTCAATCTCTCTATATGCCTTCAATGTACCAAGGGGTTCCTTATATAGCTTCACAAGGGATAATGAAGGGTCAAATCTGAGCGATCTCAAGGCATATGGAAGGCCAGGAGTCGAATGAGTTGGATCCATGTCAAGGAAAACTCCAAAAGGATTTGGATTATGCACACATCCCGATGTACGCAGTTATAGGGGTCAAACCCGTGTATGTACACGGTTATCGGGTAAAAAGCCGCGTATATCATTTTTCATATAGTTTTAGGGATGATCAAGGAAACATCAAAGGATAAAAGATGGTCCATGGGGTCTAAAGAGTCTACAGCGGGACAGGGGAAGGCCATACAAAGTGTGATTCACCTAGAGTGGTGAAATCCACTATAACAATATTTCACCTAGATACTATGGGTCGTTTGAAGTGCTTGATAGAATAGGGCCAGTTGTATATAGATTTGCATTTCCTGCTAGCACTAGGGATCATAATGTTTTTCATGTTTATTTGCTTAAGAATATGTACATGATCCTAACCATGTGATAAATTGGGATGTGATTTAGGTGGAACCTGAGGGAGAATTCTAAATCGAGCCAATGCGCATCCTCGGCAGGAAGGTCACAATGCTCTGGAACCAAGCCATAGGGTAGGTGAAGGTGCAATGGGAGCACTATGGTCCTGAAGAGGCTACATGGGAGTAGGAGGATGCCATGTGATTGTCACATCCATTTTTGTTCAGTTCTACATAGCACTGAGGGCGATACCAATGTAGCATTTTTGTTCAATTTTGTAAAGCACTGAGGACAATGTTGTTGAAGGGGGAGGGGAATGTAACACCCTAGTTTTTACCCCGTTTTCATTAAATATATATGGCATAAATATTGTATGGAATCATGGCAAGGATCTTAAGGCCAAGACCCCACCATTGATTGATGTTTTTTGTATAGGTGATCAAGGTTGATGCCTACGGTTTATGGTGCTAAGTCAATCACAATATATAATTTTGGACATCATATAAATATGTAATTTAATTAAAAACCCACAATCAGCTATGTAAATGCAACAAATAATGAGATATGGGCATGATTTCCTAAGGATAAGGGGGGTGGGGGGGAATGTTAACCTTGATCCATTTTGGAAAAAATCCATGTGTCAAAAGGAAACACCAAAAAACATATGCCCATTCCCTCATGCATTCATGTTTTCCTCTTCCCTTTCATTTTGGGGAGCGGGGGGAGGGCATTTTGATCATCCATCCTTCACATTTTTCAATTTTGTTTCCTCAGTGTGCATGATGATTCCATCATCTGGCTCTCACCGAAACATCATGGTCCATTTGGATCATTTTTTATTCCATTTTGTTCATGCACGTTGTGCGTTCATCTTGCTTGTAGAACTATGTTTTGTTTTGAGTTGTCCGCATGTTGTTACGATCCTCATTCGTGTTTATGAAAAAGAGTGGTCATCTGTGGTTTCCTGAGTGTTGTTGTGCAATGATCTCCTGTGTCACAGGGTGAGTGGAAGCCTATTTTTTTGTGTTTACCTTGTGGTTTGTTGTGTGTGCATACTTTTCCTTGGTCTGAACTGGTTTGGAGTGGAATTGGGTCTAAACTAGCTTGATAAACCTAGAGTAGAAAGGAACCTCATAAATAGATCTAGAGGGGTTTTTTTTCTTCTTTGCACACCCTAAATAGCATTGGAATGGAAGGCATAACCTGAGGGACTGTGTAGCAAAGAAGGGGATGCTTCCTTGTGTTGGGTGTGTAGATGTTTTAGGAGCCAAGCCCGATCTAGTGCAGGTGTCCATAGCTTGATGGTTGAGCTCACTAGCTTGGTAGTTCAAGTTTTCCAGCTCTTTTGTAGCCTGATAAGCCCATCTGTTAGTTGGATTGGTTGATCCCTAATGTGAATGTTGGATTGACTAATTGTAGTCTAATAAACCCATCATTATATTGTCTTATTTGTTTGTAGCCTGATAAACCCAAATGTGTTGGCTTGGCTCATTATTTTTGTTGTATCCTTGGCTATGTGTGAGCCTACTAGTCTTCCTTATTCCTTGTTGGAATCATGCCCAACTAAGGGGTCGTAGTGCTGCTAAGAGATTGATGAGTGCACTGGCCTATGGTTGGGTGGAATGTTGCAGCGATGTAGCTGGTGGTGGCACAAGTTTCTTTTAAGATAAGTATTTCGTGTGTGCAATCTCTACAACTGTATCTTGTTTAATGAATTGTGTTGAACATGTTGAATGCTTTGATGAATGTATTTACTTCCACGGTATAATTGCAATTGTATGCATCTATGTATTTTTGCTTTCAATGCATTTCTAAGTTTCGTTATGGGGCTGAGATTGGCTGTATTAGTGATGGCCTGAATGATCAAACCGGTCCAAGAATTCTGTTAGCAGGTTGAATTTATGCAGAAATATCCTTCTACAACTTTCGTTTCCGCATCTTGTGGAATGCAGGGCGCGGGATGCAGAAGCAACATTCTGTAAATCTTGTTCTCCACAATTTTTCCTTCTGCAACTCTCCTTTCTACAACTTGAGGGATGCAGGATGCAACTTTGCAGATCTCCACTTCCGTAACTTTCCTTTCCGCAATGGTCTATTCCGCATGCAGGATGCGAGATGTGGGACCGTAATTTCCATATTTTTACCAATTCTACAAACTCAATATTTTCACAGCTGTTGATTCTTGTGGGTTGAGTCTCAGTCGTTGATCTATTCCCATATGCAAAACAGATTGTGACCATCTTTTTTCGTCACAATTTTTTTTCCCCGCCATTCGATCTCCTCTGAGATCTTTCTTCGTAGATCGTTGAATTGATCAGTGGTGGATGGAAGGGGACATGACAGTGTGGTATCAGAACATGAATTTTGAGGAGTGTTTCATGGCCATGCCCTATGTTTCCAAGAACGATAAAGGTTCCATAGGAAATTTTTAATTCCGCTTGATAATCGGGGATGGGTACGTGACAAGCAGACTGATAAAAATCAGTCCAGATTGGCAGGGTGGCACTAGGGTAGACTATAAGTTTGCAAAGGGTGTTGTAGCATCCTTGTCTGTCGTAGCAGACAGAAAACTAGGGTGTTGTAGCATCCTTTTCTATTGTAGTAGGAAGAATCATGGGGTGTTGTAGCATCCTTGTCTGTTGTAGCAGGAAGAAACCTAGGGTGTTGTTGCATCCTTTATGTAGTAGCAAATAAAGCAATTTTGTAGATTCATATTTTTAATGAGTTTGAATTGGTGGTTTTCTCTTTGAAGTTTCCATGATAAAATTTGTGTCTTAACCTGTTTGATTCATTTGTGTTAAAAGAAAAAAGACAATACTGATTCACCCCCCCTCAATATTGTGGGATAATCCAATAGAGTATTTATGGATTTACAATCCACCATGCAAAATATGTGCAAGATGTCCACAGTGTACTTCCCTTGAGATAGAAATATCTAATCTTTCCTCTGCCAGATATCAAGGCCTAGGAAGTAGTGCATAAGACCTAAGTCTTTTATCTCAAAACCTAAGGTAAGCTTCCCGCGTCACTCAACAATCATCCTTTCCTCTCTTGTGAAGAAAATATGATTCACATATAGTACTAGTACTAGAGGTTGGTTCTCCACTACTTTAAAGTAAAAGTTTGAATATGCATCACTCTTCAAGAAACCTAGATTCTGAAGATAGTTGTTTATTCTAGCATACCAAGCTTGAGGATCTTGTTTTAACCCATACCTTACTTTACTCAACTTTCACACATGGGACTCCTTCACATGTATCATAAAAAACTCAAGTTGCTCAATGTAAACCTCTTCCTCAACCTCAACATTGAGGAATGCGGTCTTCACATCCATCTGGTGAAGTTTCCAGCCCTATACTGATGCAAGTGAAATAATAAATCTAATAGTAGTATACTTGGCCACTGGAGAAAAAGTATCTTCATAATCAATGCCCTCTTTTTTAGAAAATCCATGGGAAACAAACATATATTTGTACCTGTCTACATTGTTATCTATAGCATGATTTATCTTGTAAAGCCATCTGGAAGTTACAATTGAATTCCTCTCGGGTATGGGAACAATATGCCAAACATAATTCTTCATAATATAATGATATTACTTTGTCATAGCATATTTCCACACTTGTTGCTCAACATCCTCTTCGTATGATGAAGGCACTGATTCATTAATGTTGCTTATCAATGCAACATATCTTGAATACCTATCATGATGCTTTCACTCTCTAGAAGTTCCTACTGGTGCTCCATTCTTCTCAACATCTATTAATACATATCGAAACCATGTTGACCTCCTCTTTGAAGTAGGATCATCAACCAGTTTAATCAGTTCATCAATGACAGGTAGCTTTGCATGCTCTACTTGATTCTCGCTTTGAACATCAAAAGAATCATCATCATGATCCTCAGATATATGAGCATCAGCCTCCTCTATATCTAGATCACATTCAATCTCTTTTGATTGCTTGAATGTTTCCTCCTCATGTAAATTCACATCCCGACTAACCTCAACATGTCTCTCACCAGGTACATATATTTTGAATTCCTTGTAGGTTTCATTGTAGCCAACAAAAGTTCCCTTCTTTCCAGAAGGTTCCATCTTGGTTCTTTTTTTCTTTTGGTATGTGAATATACACAGGAGATCCAAAAATTCAAATATGTGATATGTCTGGTTTCTCACCAGTGAACACCTCTTCATCTGTTTTCTCATCAAGAACTGCATGTGGACTTCTGTTATGTATGTACATTGTTGTACTAGTAGCTCCTTTCAACAAATAAGCAGATAGATTGTGATCATGTAACATGGATTTTTTAGCCTCACAACAAATTTGTTTCTTTCTATCTACAACCCCATTTTTTTGTGGGTTGTAAGGAATTATTAATTGTCTACATATGCATGCATCACTATAAAACTCATTAAAATCATTTGATTTGAATTCTCCACTAGTATCATACCTTAGGGCACGGATATGACTACCTGTCTAATTCTGAACTAAGGCTTTATACTCTTGGAATTTACTGAAGGTTTCACTTTTGGCTTTCATGGAGTGAATCCAGGCCTTACGGGAGAAATCGTCAATGAATAAAACATAGTAGATATGACCATTAAGGGAAGGGGAAGACATGGGTCCACACACATATTAGTGCACTAAATCTAAGATTCCTTTAGATCTAGTATGGATGCTAGGAAACTTCTTTTTAACATTATTTCCTAAATCACAACCTCTACAAACAGTATCATGTACTGAATCAAAACTAGGCATACCTTTCACCATTCGTTGTAAACCAGGGAGTGCTATGAAGTGGAGGTGTACAAGACTTATATACCAAATCTCACATGGGATGATAGTATGATGTGTCATGACTACAACATACTTTCCTAGGACCTTGTAAAGTCCTCCTTCTCGAACTCCAATAACAATAGCAGTATAAATGTTCTGGTTCTTCGGCCACAAGTATGCTTGATTCTCAATGAAGATGGCTCGGAAGCCTTTATATTCAAGGACATAAACAGAGAGTAGGTTATTCTTCAATCCAAGGACATAAATAATTTCCTCTACATGTATTGTGTCTCTCGAATTCATCTGGAAGGATGTGGATCCAACTCCTTGGATTGAATATGTGCAATTGTCTCCCAATTCTACCATGCATGCAAATTGTTTCCTTTTTATGTTGGAGATTGTGCCCTTGTATCTTGACTTGTGCTTTGAAGAACCACTGTCAATCATCCATGTATATTCTCCCTTGATGATATATCTATACAAAGTAGATACAAGGTAATACCCCCTCCTTGTCTCTTTCTCTTTGGGTGCATATTCTTTGTAATTTTCTTCTACAACAGTGGAAGCGTGAAATATTCCTTCTTTTCTTTTATTCACACAGAAATCCCATATAAAGTGTCATGAATTTTGAAAATAAAAACATAGAAGCTTTGATTTTTCAAAACCTTTATTGATCTCTTTCTTATTTGCATGGAGGGGCTTCTTGGGAGCGAATGGCTTCCTCCCTTTCTTGGTTCTAGTCATGAGATCTAGATTCTCCTCCTTAGTGTGCACTACTTTGTTTTGGATGCACCCTTTTTTGTGAATGCAATCATGCCAAATTATTTTGAATTTATCCTTATCTTCTCTTCCATTTACTGCAGCAAGAAAGGTCTCCCATGAGGTGGGTATCCCGTCGATGGTAGTTTGAAGAATATCATCCTCATACATCTCCACATCGATGCTTGCTAGTTGATCCTTCACCTCTGAAATATTTTTGAAGAATGGGTTGCAGTCTCATTTCTTTCCATATTCATGTTGTGAAAATTTGTATTCAAAGCCCTATTTTGAGTAGGGGCCTTGTTCTCATAAATATTCGTGAGTGTGTCAAAAAACTCCTTTGTTATATTCAATGGTGTGATCACAACATGAGGTTGTCCTTCACAGAGTAATATATGATCCCCTTTTTCGTTGCTTGATTCTTCTTGTAATTGGTTTCTCTTGCATTTGTAGTAGGCTCTTCGATAACGGTGGTTACAAAGGAATCAATATCATGCTCTTCGATAATTTTGATCACTCTCACCTTTCATGTGTTGAATTTTGTTCTTCCTTCAAGTCAGGCTTCCGTTCGGATGGAGATTCATGTCATTGCTTTAAGATCTTGCTCAATGCTTCAAGATCCTGCATAGGTTTAGATTTTTTGCACAAAACTAATCTATTGAACTCCCTTGCTCTGATACCATGTCATTTTTTTAGCAAATATGAAGATACTTGAACTTTATAACTTTTGATAAACAAATAAAATGCATGTAGATCTCATAAACAATTGAAACACACAAATTATTCAATCCATAAGACACATGATGTACCCTAGAAAAACCCTTCAAATTTAGAGCATGAAAACCCCAGCAAACAATCCTTTGAGTATGATAGATAATGGCATAGAATGATTTTACATCACTCGGAATACTATCATAGCCTTGGAAAGTGCATGGCACTCTAATAACAAGATAATTTGGTTGTACAATGAGAGGTGGTGAATGGTTTCATGCCTTTTGGGCAGTGTGAACACTCTATGCACTGTATGCACTTTTCACACATTACCAGTTGCACCTTCCTTAACTTGGTTCTAAGTTCTCACCTCGTAATTACCTCCCACACTGAAGATATGTTCCCTCCATTAATTCACAGGTGTTAACTACCTCTAACTGAATGTAACTAAACTGAGTTGAGTTGAACTGAAATGAACTGAATGTAACTTAACTTAACTTTACTTTAATTAACTTAATTGAATGTGAGCTGATTAACTTATTCCTTGACCATTAGTTAGGATTTTAACTAAATGTCTTTAGTGCTTCACAATCAGTATCATCATCAACAAATACTTTGCATAAATCAAGGAGTAGATTCCTTAATTGATTAAAACTTGTTTTCCAAAACTTATACTTGACTAATGTCTTTCCAATTCGAGCTCACTCGAGGTCTGACACAAGAAATTCGAATATTTACTCTATCTATGTGCTCATATCATTTATCATTAATTAATTCTGCATGGTCCATGAGTGTTTAATGAATTAATCATCTTTATCATATCATAGTCAGAAGAATTGTTTCCAACCTATGATCACATGTATTGCCCTGGTTCATATAGTCATATGCTAAAGTAAATCACTCTAGGCGTAGTTAATCCCTAAAGGAGACTTATAGCACCTGGTGACTATGACTAGCCATATGTCACATAGTAGATCCTCATGACTTGCTACAACACAAGCCATATGGTCTTGATACAAGACGTGTACAAGACCATTCTTGATACAACACAAGACTCATGAACTTAATACAACATAAGTTCCGTACTTGATACAACACAAGTCTCTAACCTTGATACAACACAAGGTCCTGATCTTAATACAACATAATATCTTGACCCTAATACAATATAAGATCATAGTACAAGCATCTCTCATGACCTAATCATCCTAGATTGATACAACACAAACTCTTAACTTAATACAACATAAGTTGATGAACTTAATACAACATAAGTTCTGGACTTGATACAACATAAGTCTCATGGATAGGTTTTTGAACATAATACAACATAATTTATGGGCTTGATACAACACAAGTCTCATGGAGAATGGATCTTGATGTTTTACATTTAACACCAATTTCCATAATGGTTATGTGATGAATGTTTAACTAGTATGTTGAAATTGGCAACCTGATAGCTTGGTTGATGCAACAGAATGATGTTTAATGCTTATGTATGAGTTATCTTTGTGTATGAATGTCCAGAATTGATTAGATGTTGAATGAATGTTTATTCATGGTTTAATTATAGAGAATTATATATTGAATTGTTCATTAAATTTATTGCCCATTGCCTGAGATGGGTTATTTATATACATGGTTATATTTGCATATGGGTTATTGTCTTATTTTGAATAAATTGTTTGCTACTAGGTTGTGATGAATACCTTAGATTATGTATAGTGTTTTGTTGTAGCTCAATTGTATTCTGGCTATATATGTTTAATGGTTCTTGCATGAGTTCTATAATTTTTGTGAAGGTGAAATAAGGATAAAGGAAGTATGAGTTCCTTGTTTTATAAACAGGTTGACCTATGTAGGAATGGTTGTGTAGTTCCTTATACAATTCAATATGTATGTTTCATTGTGTTTGTCTAAGATTTAGACATATTTAAGGTTTGGGTTTGTGTGATTAGGATTTAATGTCCATGTGCATTGAAATGGAATATAATGAATGGATGTATGTTCCTTATTATGATTAGGTCCTCCCAAAATGAAAAATTGAAGCATTTAAACCATTGTTGTGCATGTTTGAATACATCTACAACTGTTCAGTATGTTTCATGAAAGTAAACCAAGGATATCGAAAGCTTATATTCATGTCTTAATATTGTTTCTAGAAGGTTCAATGATAAGAATTTGCGTTGGAATGTTAATGATAAAATCACCTTGTCCACATGTTTCTTTATCCAAATAGTTTTCCTTCAAATTGTAATAAATCCATAGGGTTTCCATAGTCGAATTGCACAACAAAAGTCATGGGAAAAGGTTGGAAAATTGGCTAAGTTTTGGCTTGTGAAGGTTGGAGCAATCTTGATCGTCGACCGTAGTGTCAAACTCGATTAGAGTCATCAATTTAGTGTCGACGATGCGGTTTCGATATCGAATCTAGTGTGGAGTTTATGAAAAGGACATGGAGTAACGCTGAATTTTGATTCTCATCGTCAAAAGGGCAAGGATGTCGATGTCAGAATCAAGAATTTCAAGGTGTTTTGGGTGAAGGAATATTTATCGTGTCGGCTTCCAATTCCAAAATTGGGAATATCAAGATTTAAGTTGGTAGCCAATGGGTTGGAACCCGTGTAACGGTTTGGACTTTCAAATCCCGACAACGGTAGCGTCAGAGTTTGAATTTCGGGACAGTTTTGGTTGGAAGTTGCTGCACAGTGCCAAAGTCCGACTCATAACTTTGGAAATGTTGGATTCAGTAGTTTGGAGGGTGCATGTTGGGAAATGCATTATTCATTATGAGTTCTCACTCCTAATATCAGGATTATTGGAGTCGGCAAGTCAGGGAGGCTATGTTGGAGAGTCGTTTTACCTTGTCTAATTCTTACTCCTGACTATACAAATGTTGAAACAATCAAAGTCAAAAATGAAAAAGTCAGGATCATGCCAAAATGGACAAGAAATATTGACTAAATCATCAGGATGATTAATAACCATTCAATCTTGATAATTAAATCGTTGGTATTGCATCAGGGCCATCGAATTTGGCCATTAAGCAAAATTAAGGAATCGGGATCGATTATAAATTTGATTAAGGATCTGATTAAGTGAAATTAATGTGGCTCTGGTGATAATTTTGGTCAAAGAAAAGCGTATCAGATGGTACCAGAGGAAATAAAAATTCAGTTTGGTCATTGCAAGAAGTCTCTCTGTCACCTCAAAAGGCCACCTAGGTGATTAAGGACACAACAATATACATTGTTAAATTATTAATAGGGAATATTACAATCCTAAAACACTATATTTTATAGATGTGAACTTATATATGATTTTACATAATTGTTCATTATGTCCATTTACTGGTTGGTCCAATCAACCACGTGACTATCAGTCAATCTGCGAGCCTAGTTGACTAACCGACTAGGCCCTTCCAACGTCTCCCCCACTCTCAAATTATTTTTCCTCGCAGATAAGGAAGATGTCAGAACTAGCGATCTTTGAGAAAAAATAAAAACATACTTTCACAAAATTATATGTACAATTCCTTCAAGGTTTTCTAATCTCTCTACTCCTAGTTGTCTCTAGTTCTAGCTCTAGATTAGAAGATGCACTCGGCTAAAATAATTGTTTGATTGGTTGTGGTGGTGTTGGTTGGAGTGGTATATCCAGATGAACAAATTGTGAGTTTTAAATCATGCTATGGATATGTGTTACTGAAATCTGGAGCTTGTTATACAACATTTGAATTTCTTGAATTGGTTCTTTAATGGCCAGGTTTGTAGTTTTGATATTTGTCAATAGATTGACTATTTATGATAGAGGATCATGTTCATGTATATAGATTGTTAGTTGCGTAGTACTTCTATATATGAATTATGTATGTTGAATCATTCTATTAACTTCATTGTACATTATTTTTCCTTCCTATAACCATTATGCTTCTTCTTGTTGTATCTCCGCTTGTTTTTTTCTTTTCTAGATACAAGATTTGTTCTATGGTTTGCATTTATTGCTTTCCTTAGTTTTTCTCTACTTATTGGTTATTTTTGTGACTAGTATTTGTTTGGTATTAATATTTTAGAATCATGTGCAAAATTCAAGTGTTACGAAGAATTTCTCCTATGGCTTGGGGTGGACCATAACAAACAGGACAACACCAGAAATAAACCAATTTCCAATCATGATAAATATATCAAAAAAAAATAACTCTAAGGGACAATAGGCGTAGCTTATTACAGGCATTCGAAGTAGATCCCCATTGAGCTTTCAATCAAACTTGTTCCTACATATTTCCCACAACAAAAACAAGATATACAAGCATGATGTGTGTAAAGCGTTAGAATCTATTCTAGCATGTTACATTTCAATACATAAACAAAGTATTTACATCCATCGATAAGAATATTCATAATTACACATGCAATGGATGAGAATTGGATGTTTCTATTAATATGAATAGAGATACAAATTACAACCTCTGTCGACACCTTGTCGAAATCGAGAAACTGAGTCCCTCCACCCAGGGCTCCACCACTTCAATCCTCCATACAAAGGAAAGCTTACAAAGATAAAGGAAAGCTTAGTAAATAGAACTAATGGTTGATTCAAGGACAAAGGGATACATAATCAAGTATATAAGAATGGGGCACAATTCCACTATAGTATATTTTCTCTCCAAATCTCTCCTCCTTCAATGTGTCATAGTAGCTCAAAATATATCCCCTCAATGGGATGTGAAGGGTTGAAATGGAGAGTTTCCCGACATGTGGAAGGCCAAGGATCAATTCATTCATTACTTGATGGGTGGGAACTCCAAATATTTTTTTTGAGCATAAATCTTGATGTACGTGGGTGAAAGTGGTGCAAGCTGCATATACACGAGTTGCAGACTTGTGATCCATGTATACATATAAAAATGTATTTTTAAGGGTTCCACTAGAGAATCGAGGTAATAGTGAGAAAAAGGGGTAAAAGGAGTTTGCATAAAGAAAGGGATAGGCCATTAAAGCATGATGTATCAAGTGTGTAAAATCATGCTATAACAGATTCCCCCTAATGTGTGAGGTCAGAGGGATACACGATGGACAAATTACATTATAATAGTCCCAAAAGTGGGTTAATGAAGACCCAGGTGTAAAAAATCAGCCACTCATCAGTATAATACAATGATAGATCTCTACAGATGACTACAGATATGAAGTAGTGACATAGCAATATCGAATACATAATAGTAATATGCACATGAATAGGCATAATAGACATATGTCACGAGTGGCCATCGCCACGTACAATATACAGTGAATTAAGGTCTCCATACTGAATGAAGACATCAAATGGTACATTGAATTGTGGTTATGATAGATAAAATATCATATATACTAGCACAATCAAGGAGTTAGCATATATGGAATGCCACCAAGCTGGGAGGTCTTCAACCCAAATCATCACTAGTACATGTACCATCACGCAAATAAATGTGTCACAGTCAAACATGATGGCCCATCATCTGATTACCAGTCATTGATGTATACCATTAACAAACGCAAGATATACCACTGATAATGATAATGGGAGTCAAGGTACAAAGAGAAAACAAACAAGTGTGAATAGATGTGTTGAGGTCAAACACTTGAGAGGATCCATCGATCATGGGACATTGATGTATTCCCAAATCTGTCGATGGGGAGAGAACCTACCGCTGATGAATGCAACTCTCAAGGCACTCAATGGACTCTAGATCCTTATTCCAAAATATTTTTTCTGAATTTGATGGAATAGAATCCACTAGAAGGAGGTATTTAAGAATCCTCCATCAACCAACATGAGGTACAAAACAACGTTGGATAATTTGGAAGAACTCAGACAAACAAGATGTGAACGAACCAGTAATAAATGTATTAGGAATGGCCAACATGCAAAGACAAGATAACTGAGTAGTGGTTGACTCGGGATAAAAATTCATTCAAACCATATGATAAGGAATATGGAGACTCATAGGCATCATCAACTCAAAATTCATACTGGGACAACTCTAAGACACAAGAGACATCAAAGAGGATCCATAGGGACTGGAAGAATAACTAGCCGGTGGAGAAAACTCAGAATAACGATTACATCTCCTAAGTTCATATTAGTCACCCAACCAATGGATGAATGGACGATGCTATGTTCGAAGGTGGAAGGACATGATAGTTGCCAATAGAAAGTGACATCAGTTCTCATCCATATTTTTATGTTTTATGATTTTTTTGTCTTTTTCATATTTGAAAGTTTGAAAAAGAATAAAATTGCTTAAAGTACACTAGGGAGGAAATGAGTGTTGTGGGAAAGAAAATTAGTTCCAAGTAGTGCAAAATACCTATGCTCAATGCAAGGAACCATATGTAGGATAAAGACACTCGAGGGGATGTCTCCTTTGGGTAAGGGATAATCAAGATGAAAAATATATATGAAAGGCTATGCTTATCTAAGATTGAGGCAAGCTCGGGCTATATGGTTTATAAACTGAAGTAGGGAGTCGGCATAAAGCTCAATATGGCAAGCGGACGCGTGAAAATGTGCTTACAACTTGATACAAATGGGATTCTCGATAGGATATGTCTAGGATAAATTTCAATAGAGAGTATGAATGTATTTACTCAAAGGCATAAAGGAACTACAAGGGATTCCCAAACCTAAGGGAGGACGCTCAGCATGGGCACCAAATGACAAAGCGAGATATAACTAGGGTACCCATGATAAGGAAAGATATACCTCTTACGTAATGCCACCTCTAATTGTAGTATGAATATTTTGAACACAAAGTGGGTTCATACCTATGGTTTATGTGACATGGTCATAGGATAATGTCAAATGCATGCGGAAAAATGGTCCTATCCTATATCCTAGTTTAGTATTATTCCTTCCATAGGAGTCAACGATTTAAAGTCTCGGCAAAAGTGAACCACAAGAGGTTCCTACACAATAATATTAGGCCAAAAAACTGGAAATAGTTAATAAAAAGTCCAAACTATAGGCTGAGTGGGTTAAAAATTCAACAAAAAAAAAAATTAATAGTAAAAAATTATATTTTTACCATACCATTTGTTTTTTAACCCAAAATAGTGCATTTGGAGCGAGTTGGACTTCAAAAATTCAAACGAAAATTCTAAGAGCTATGGGCCACAAAATATAGATCCGTTAGGACCAGGTAATTCATAATCACATTCCTCATCCATTCAATGTATTAATTTTCAGTTTTAGTGGTGGATTTTCACTCATGGGACAACCAAAGATGAGGATCCTAAGACACATGGGTCATAGTTCGTCGGGCCACGTATAGGTCTAGATGTACATAGGAAAAGAAAATCCTACCCACGTACATACTCTCCTATTATAAAAAACAGTCGCATACAGGGCCGCGTATGTCCAAATTCATGGTGAAAACTCACAAGTTTTTATTTTTCTTGGCATGATGGTTTTGGAATGGAGATAATGAGAGCATGAAGGTTTTGATAGGGTATTTATTATTGATGTGAATTCTCAACAAGCCTTAAGAAGGTGTGGTTTGTATAAATTTTGGAGCCTTGGTGGTTTAAGGCCTGTTGGCCTGTTTTTCTGACCTTGGCCAACTAAGGAGATTAAGCCCACACAAGTCGCTTAAAGCAACTTTTGGTGTGTTTGGGATAGCAAAATCTCGCAGGTTATGGTCCTGCTACCAACTGAATTTTTCTCTTAAGGAGAAATTAAAATTCAGTAAAAATTTATCCTAATCTTATTTTTGTCTAAATAATTCCTATAATTAGTTTCTAAGAACAAAGTTATCCTAAAATTGCTTTCTTAATGAAAGTCTTCAATTTTTTGAGGATTTTGTTTCAAATATTCTAGTTTAAAAGACTATTATTATGAAATTAACCTACTCCTATTTAACAACTATTAAACATAAACTATACTAAAAATACAAGAAAACTAACTAATTATTCTATCCCAGCTGAGATCAATTTAAATACTATATTAATTATTAATTAATAATTAAAATGAACAGAAAGATAAATGGTTAAGATTTAAAAAATACTTAAAGCATTCACACTAAATCATTCTGTTATATATTCACAATAGCAGAAAATTCAAAATAAACAACTACTTTAAACTTTTCTGGAGTGTTTTATTAATTAACAATTAATAAACAACACTAAATATTTGAATAAAATATAATGTTCATGATGAATGTTCATGATGAAAGCATTGTCATAATACAAATGAAATTAAAACAAACATAAATATGTATATTATTATGTTTTGAATTTTCAATAAAAATACTGATTAATTCAATTATAATAATATACTCATTCAAATAGCAATATTGTGTTGACAGAGTGTAATATCAGATAATGAATACAATCATAACCAAGTATAACTGTATCAATGGTATAACTAGAAGATGATATATTGAAATATATTATAAAAGTATTCAAAAATAGTACCGAACAGTGATACCAGTCTAAGAAATTCCAGTCACACTCCTCCAAAGATAAAACCCCAGTAAAGAGATAAAACTAGTACTGAAATGATATTTCAATGATGTTTTTCTTCCTCAACTCCCTCTCTATTACATCGAAATTACTAGTTTATATAACACTCCTAGTATTTCACTTCAGTTTCTAATAAGTGCTATAATCAATACCATAGGGGTCTTATCCCTATTTAAGTGCATCGAATCTCTTAAAAAAAGACACCTGTAACAAACATTACTGTGGAATAAAACTATCAATAAAACTACTAGCCTGTATTATCTCCCGATTCAAGGGAACTAACATATTCGTGGCCACTTTGAAATTCCAATCTTTCTAGAAGCATCAACGTATGCCAACTGTGATATGAAACATCTTGTGTTTGCTGAGGATAGTGATACCATGTATACCTGTACAAACAAAAATAAAAATCTTATTAAAACCAGTTTAACAGAAATAACAATAAAACAAACAAATTATATGCATGCCTGCAAAATCTACGATTTTGCATGTATGCTCTTAAAAAAATTTATTACCTGTCAAAAGAGAGATAAACCATATAAACAAAATAGAAACAACATCAGTTTCTATTTTGTAAATTGATTACTCTTCTGGCTTCAAAAAATTTTAGCTTTGAGCCTGATGATTATTAGCTTCTGTCGATCTACTTGCTCAAGCAAGTGCTGGTTTGTGTCTATCATTGATTTTTTGGCTTTCTTGTATCGATTCTTCTTCAAGTTCATGTCCTTCCATATATTAACCCAATTTAGTAATTTTTCCCTGAATGTTTTATTTTCTTCATCTTTTAAGGTTGTGTTTGCTTGACATTCTTTTAATTCATTTTTCAATTCTGCTGTTTTGGTTTCGTATACTCTGTCAAGGACCTGTTTGAGGGTTTCTTCTTCCTTGTCATGACATGAATCATATGACTGAGAAGAATCAATATTATTCACATCTTGATCCGATGATGGAATGCTCATAAATGATGGCTCAGGGCCAGAACCACAAGCATCCATACATGATGGGGCTGCTTCAAACTTACCTGGCTCAGTAATGTTTTTGGCCAATGATTTTTCATAATTATTCTCTATGAGAATAGGTTCATCCATATGCGTGGTTTCAGGAACCAAAGATGAAACATCATCCTCAAGATGGACAATAACTTTCTGAGCATTCTGTTGAGTGGTTGCAGGAACAGAGCTTGTATTTATTGTATTCATGCTTCTAGTGACTCTTCGTGTATGAACGAGCACGAGACCTTTTGGCTCAACACCCCCTTTGTCACAACAAACCTGCGCTAACTGTTCAAGTTTTGGCATGGATTCATCACCAAGTTTTTTAGGAGTACATAACTCAGAGGGGCTTTCATGATTAACAGCATCAACATCTTCATTTTTGTCAATCTACCATCCACCTTTGTAGGTGTACTGAAGCATTTGTCAAATAGGGATTGGCCCATGTTTGTCTCAGCATAACAGGGATCGACCTTCATAATTCCATCATTACTAATACAAGTACCTATAGGTGGATTTGCTTCTTGTTGCTTACTATCCCTTAACTTAGCCTTATGAATATCATCAACTTCGGATTTTGCTGGAGCTTTACACTTCCTACGAGTTTTAGGGGGAGGGTTTGGCCAATACAGTGTTGGCCCTAGTTTATTTTCAACCAAAAACTCATCCCAAGATTTACAGCTAAGAGACAACTAATGCTGGATTAAAATTTTAATCAGACCATGGTGGAACAAACTCCTATCAAGATTTCCTATGGTACTTTGCACTGAATGTGCCATTTTCTTCAGACTTTTGTTGGCCAAATATACTGACCTAGGCCAACCGTACAGAAAGACATCTCACACACTCGACTTACTGTAGTCTTGTGTATGTTTGGGATAACTATCTCTCACAGGATCAAGGCCCTGCTACCTGTAAAATGTGCTCTCAAACTCGAGAGTCTCTTTAGGTGAAAGTGATAAGTTGCACTAAAACAGAATCCTCTGATAAATCAAAGAAATTTAACCTAATGATTAACTGATGCTGAAAAACTAACCTAAGCTACGTACATAAAAACAGAAAAATAGTAGCTCCTAATCTTGTCATGACCTAAATGCAAGTTAACTATCCCAAACTAGGAGCTTGAATTAATAACCTAATAACAAGTTTTATTAAAAAAAATGATCTATGATCCTGCAATGTTAGGGAATCCTACTTTCAGCAGGAACAGATCTAAATCAACTTACAATAAAATAACATTTTATCATAAATTAATTTGAAAATGAAATAAAACTCATAATCGAAA
Source organism: Pseudotsuga menziesii (assembly GCA_001517045.1). Classification (NCBI taxonomy): domain Eukaryota; kingdom Viridiplantae; phylum Streptophyta; class Pinopsida; order Pinales; family Pinaceae; genus Pseudotsuga; species Pseudotsuga menziesii. The sequence continues at coordinate 83,982 of LPNX010925904.1, read as the reverse complement.
TAAATTTAACACAGTATTGAAGCATGAAAAATACACTCAAGTACTAACGCTGGAATGAATAAAGTTCAACTCACACAGTCAGTACTTTGTATAAAATCATATCATTATCAACTGAAGAAAAGAAACATGAAGAAGTTCACTTACTTTTCTACATGACACCTAACCATCTATGCTTCAACACTAAGTACTTTGTTCAGAATCCATTAACAAAAGTGCTTTCACATATAATATAAAGATACATATATATGAAAAGGAAATTCAACACAGGAAAAACAACATTAAGACAGCATGATATAACTGATAGAAATGTCTTCAGTATGTCTGTAAAATATAGTAATCCTCAGAAATAGTTCTAAAGGAACACAAATATACATAATAATATTAAGTGTTGTATTATATTTGTTCATCACAAGTTCCAAGATTCCAACCTCACTGGCAGCAGCGTTTCCTATTCTTTGGTTTACAAAAACCACTGAACATAAAAAAAAATTACAGAACTCTAAAGAAAGAAAGCTTCTCCCGTTCTGATGAGCGCTACCCCCACCAAAAGCAATCTTTGCTATTGTTTTTATACTTCAATACAAACCAACAGAAAACTTTAGAAGTGATCCGATTCCATGCTGGTTGTAACTGGAAAAAAAAACGTGTTCAAAGAACCTACCAAATCTCTCAAATGGTTCACATTTTTCAGGATATTCCTCATGAATCTAATAAAACAGCCCATTCTACAAAAAACCCAAATCTCAGATTTTGTTATTTCTCCTTTATTTTCCTGTAGTTTGCTACAGAAACCTGTCACCTGAAAAACAACGAGAATTTGTTTTCTTCTTAGGTTTTTAATTACTGTAACGCTTCTCCCACTTTTCCCTGATGAACTCGTGAAATTCATCTCTTCTTACTTGAACAAGATCGGGCTGTATCCGCCAAAATCTGGTAACAACTTAGAGTCATTGAAATATATGCAAAAACAATAAAATAGGATTAACCATATCCAAACTTTCATCAAACATACACATTGAATCACCAATAGAAAGATACACATGAGTTGTGTCAACATTTCGAAGGATGAAATAAAACAAGGATAAGAATTTTCCCTTTTCACTTCATGAATTCACCATATGTTCTCCCTTCGTGATGTCCTGGTATCTCTGGAATTTCATCGCCTTAATCCACGCTACTGCTTGCCAGCACTGTGCATTATAATTATCCATCATAACAGAACTGCAATCATATTAATTGTAACTTTGGTAGTTCTATGTAGCCTCCATTTTCCAAAGACAAGTGGAGATACGATCTACACCTGGCTACCTAAATCATATGCAAGAGATACTCTATTGATGTTTATGTTTAAACACTTGGCATGAATGAGAGAGAGATCCAAAAGTATAAGATATGTCATTCAATAATAATTTTCTCTCATAATAAAATAAAAGAACGATATAAAGTCTCCAATATAGCTTTTCATGAATTAATTTTATAACTCTTTAAGGAAAATCCAAAAGCCAATACGTATAGTCATCATCCACTACTTTCCAAATTCAAATATTTCGAAAGGTTATACCTTGTCAACACTTTAATGATATCCAAAAATGTGTTACTAACATGTTCTAAATAAAGCTTGTATTTTGATTTTGTTTTAGTAAGCATTAAGATTTATGATGTTTTTCTATCCACTTTCACTTTTGGTAATTTGAAATATCATTGAGATTTCATAATCTATATATCCTTTAATTGAATCATTTAAATATTTATATTTGGTAAAAGTAATATTTCAAATATGATTTAATTATTTAAGAAAAAACCATAAATTTTTATATTTATATAAATGGCAATAACTTTCTTAAATAACTAGTCAAAAGAAACATTAGTTTGACTATGTAATGTTTAAATGTTCAATTAATACTATTTTGAGATTATTTTTGGTTATCACATGTTTCAAAAGATTCTCATGACCGAATAAAATATATTTGGTCATTAGATAATTATTTCCAAAAGAGAAAGTAATTAGATTCATTTATCAAAGAGTGAATACAATTATGCTCAATGAACCGAAAATTGGAGAGTGACAAAATATGAGTCTAATACAATTCAACCAAACCAAGTTATGTGATCAATCAAGCTCAAATAAGAGTATGCAATCATTGTTAAGCAACCAGGAAACCAATAGATTCAGATGACAATGACCAGTAAAACCACCCATTCTTAATTTTATGAAAACCAAGTTAAGTAGAGCGGAGAGTATGAATCAAAGGAAGAAAAACATGAAATAACCTAACAAATAAAGCAAGATAAGATCAAAAGAAATTATTTACAAAAATTTACATGGGAACCCCTTTATTTCGCACAAAATCAAGGGGAGTTGTTGGGGTGCCAACAAATGGCGACATACTGGGCGAATCAGTTATCTCTGTTCATCTTGTTTCTAACAATCGAATAAGATATTGTACTAGACTTCACTTTGAGAAATCAGGTAATCTCAATTTAGGACAAACCTGTGTATAATGATTTTCATGTTTGCAAATACTTTCAAAAATTTACCCCTGTGCTGCTAATAAAAATTTTCACATATAGACAACCAGATAAGAGAATCTCGTCAAAACCAAATACTCAGAATAAAAGATAACCCAAAACTTCCAGTATAAATATATAACTGACTTATTCCTCTGAAAAATACAAGAAACATGTTCCATCTTATTATAGATAAATTTTGCTTATTGTATTTAAGACTTTATAAAATAAGGAATCATTGTCTTAGCTACGTAACCATAAGACAATGTCACTCACAAATATCATCAAAAACGAATCAGTTGGCTCATTACTGAGACCCCTTATCTTTTAATCCTAGTACCAAAATCCATTACCAGAGTTTGGTGACTGATTTTAGGTAACGTCATACTGATGATATCCATGATCCTGATCGAACCGGCTCATTACGGAGACCCTTCGTTCCTAATTTCATAAAATCAAAAATTTAAATAGAACCGATCCAAGTACTTCCCAGATTGTAAGTAGTTTAAAAAAAATGACTATTAGTTCGGATTGATAAATATTCCCAAGTACCAGGTTTTGAAAAGAAAACTTATCAGTCATCTTCACTATAAAGATAACAAGCATCAAAAGATCAATTCTGATAGTAAGTACAAACTTCTAAAAGTTTACAACAGGCCCGTTCCAAATTCAAGAAAACCTTATTAGTCTTAGCAGGAAAAAGACCATATGTATAACAATTACTAAAAATGAATGAACAAACTAAAATTTGAACCACATAGATTTATTTATTTACACTAACCCCTTTAAATCAAACAAAATCAAATGAAATAAAAATAAAAAGGAAAACCAAACCCTATTTACATATGTACAAAAAGATAATAAAAAAAAATAATCAAGTGAAATCAAATTTCCAATGTAACCAACCATACAAACTCAAACCAATAAACACATATACATCGCAAATCAAAAATAAAAATGGCAAACAAAAGAAATCAAAATCAAAACTATCTAGATCTATCCTTAACAAATGCAAGATAATAAACTTATTATTTACAGGAAATCTCACACGAAATGATTTTTCTAACAAAACTTCTATTGGATCATGATATGTACAATGATCAATATTTACATGTTGAGATAAATCTATAGTAAAGGAATTATCACCCCTTGAATTATTTCTTAATACAATCATTTCTTTAGATAAAAAAAATGGATAAGGTATAAGACATTTGTATGGTGAAATTTGATCTTTTTTACAATCTATGTCTAAAATTTGATTTAAAAAAGGTAGATCTGATATTTTTTCTGATCCCTTAAATGTATGATGTGCAATCCTTCTATCATGAATACTCTCTTGTAAGCAAATACATCTCTTATAAATATCATCAAATTGAGAAACAATTTCGATTAATTCATCATTAAGAGTACTTGTTATATCTTCAAAATTGTAAGGAAACGAACATTCAGGCAAAATTTGTTCTGTATAAAATTCTTGTGAGCATATTGGGTAATTAAAGAAATCTTCAAATCAAAAGAAAAATTATCTCCTAAAAATTTCCCCTCACCATCTTCTAAACATTGTTTTATGGTGAGAAGATCATCGTTATTCAGTTCATGTTCATTTAAGACTTGAAATTTAGATTCAACACAAACTTGTGTTTTAGGAGTATGGGATACTTCTGCTTGACATTCGTAATTATTACCCAATGTCTCAATAGTACGCAAGTTTGTATAATCATCCAATAAGTTTTCATTACTCACATAATCATATGAAACAGAACTTTGGTTTGAATTTGAAGAATTAGATTGAGGAGAACTCCAAAATTGTTTTGATATTGAAATATTGTGATTAGATTTATCAATTAAATTTAGAGCTATCTCTCTCCTAGATTTTTAACTTTCAATATCATCTTCTAACTTGTAATTCGGATCAAAGGAAAATTTATGATCAGGTTCAAAATTAGTTCCAACTCTAGTAAAAGATGAATCACAACATGAACTTGATTCCATTTCAAATTTAATATTATCTAGAGGAGGAAGATTAGATTGTAAATCAGTTTCAGATTTGCTCAAAAATTGATCAAAGTGATTAAATGATGTACATGAATTATGATCTACTTTCAAGGTTTCAGACGTGGACTCAAAACCATGAGAATTTATCGTAAGGCACTCTTTATATTCAACCCCAGGCGGAGGAAAATGGTAATCAAGATTTTGCAATGAATTTACAGCTAAGTTATGATCTTCTTGTAAACCAATTGATGTTATACACATAGCTGCAATGTTTTCTTCATTATGCATAATTGATTTATTTTTATGATTATGCAAATATATAACTTCATCATGTAAAATCTCAACTTGTTCATATAACCTAGAAATTTCAGATTTGTTATCTTCTTCACCTTTATCTTTATTATCAATATCATCGAAAAATGAAGAAGAAAGATCATGGGAATACCTTTTAAAATCCTTCTCAAGAGATTGTGCGTGCTCACATGCTTGTTCAAAATCAATTATACTTTTTTGTGCAACAAACATAGCTATATATTTAGGTAAGGAATGCACATACCATTCATAAATAATGTCACCTGAAGGTTTATGATTGTCTTTGAGTCGATGATAAACTTGTCGAAAGCGTGTGTTGAATTCGCGTATGGATTCACCTTCTTTGACATGTATTCCATCCAACTCAAGATATATATCAATCGCATTATAAACATCATAAGCACTTTGAAAAACTCTTTTAAAATCAAGCAACCATGAATAGTGTGAATGGGAAGAACAAAATACCAGTCTGATACCTTTCCTTCAAAAGTGAAGGGGAAAAGCCTTCATACAACATCTTCATAAGTAATATCAAGCAAACGTAATACAGACTCATATTTTCTTATGTGTTATAAAGCTGTGATATTCCCTTCACCATCAAACTTTGGCAAGAAAGCAACTACCTTTCTAGGGAGTTCATGTAATGGTCCATGCAAGTTTAATGCCATGTTGGACTCCCATGCAAGGATATGAGAATGAGCCATACAAACTGACTCAAAATGATTAGCTTACCATCTAACCATCCCTATGATGCATCTATGACAGCATAGAAGAATAAAAATGTGATATACTGAAATATAAAGGCTGGAGGATAAATGATTAATGAAATAAATAAAAAACAAACAAACAAAAACAATTTGTTTTACCTCATGGCCCTCCTTCTAGCACCATCTGTTGGCCAAATATACTGACCTAGGCCAACTTACGGAAAGATAGCCCAGACACTCGACTTACTGCAGTCTTGTGTATGTTTGGGATAACTATCTCTCACAGGATCAAGGCCCTGCTGCCTATAAAATGTGCTCTCAAACTCGAGAGTCTCTTTAGTTGAAAGTGATAAGTTGCACTAAAACAGAATCTTCTGATAAATCAAAGAAATTTAACCTAATGATTAACTAATGCTGAAAAACTAACCTAAGCTATGTACAGAAAAACAGAAAAATAGTAGCTCCTAATCCTGTCATGACCTAAATGCAAGTTAACTATCCCAAACTGGGAGCTTGAATTAATAACCTGATAACAAGTTTTATTAGAAAATTTGATCTATGATCCTGCAATGTTAGGGAAGCCTACTTTTAGCAGAAACATATCTAAATCAACTTACAATAAAATAACATTTTATCATAAATTAATTTGAAAATGAAATAAAACTTATAATCGAAATAAATTTAACACAGTATTGGAGCATGAAAAATACACTCAAGTACTAATGCTGAAATGAATAAAGTTCAACTCACACAGTTAGTACTTTGTATAAAATCATATCATTATCAACTGAAGAAAAGAAACATGAAGAAGTTCACTTACTTTTCTACATGACACCTAACCATCTATGCTTCAACACTATGTACTTTGTTCAGAATCCATTAACAAAAGTGCTTTCACATATAATATAAAGATACATATATATGAAAAGGAAATTCAACACAGGAAAAACAACATTAAGACAGCATGATATAACTGATAGAAATGTCTTCAGTATGTCTGTAAAATATAGTAATCCTCATAAATAGTTCTAAAGGAACACAATTATACATAATAATATTAAGTGTTGTATTATATTTGTTCATCACAAGTTCCAGGATTCCAACCTCACTGGCAGCAGTGTTTCCTATTCCTTGGTTTACAAAAACCACTGAACATAAAAAAAAAAATTACAAAACTCTAAAGAAAGAAAGCTTATCCCATTCTAATGAGCGCTACCCCCACCAAAAGCAATCTCTGCTATTGTTTTTATACTTCAATACAAACCAACAGAAAACTTTAGAAGTGAACCAATTCCATGCTGGCCGCAACTGAAAGAAAAAAAAAAAACATGTTCAAAAAACCTGCCAAACCTCTCAAATGGTTCACATTTTTCAGGATATTCCTCACCTGTCTAATAAAAAAGCCCGTTCTGCAAAAACCCCAGATCTCGGATTTTATTATTTCTTCTTTATTTGCTCGCAGTTTGCTGCAGAAAACTATCACCTGAAAAACGACGGGAATCCATTTTCTTCTTAGCTTTTTAATTACTGTAACGATTCTCCCACTTTTCCCTGATGAAATCACAAAATTCATCTCTTCTTACTTGAACAAGATCGGGCTATATCCGCCAGAATCTGGTAACAACTTAGAGTCATTGAAATATCTGCAAAAACAATAAAATAGGATTAACCATATCCAAACTTTCATCAAACATACACATTGAATCACCAAAAGAAAGATACGCGTGAGCTGTGTCAACATTTTGAAGGATGAAATAAAACAAGGATAACAATTTTCCCTTTTCACTTCATGAATTCACCATATGTTCTCCGTTCGTGATGTCCTGGTATCTCTGCAATTTCATCGCCTTAATCCACGCTACTCCTTGCCAGCACTATGCATTATAATTATCCATCATAACAAAACTACAATCATATTAATTGTAACTTTGGTAGTTCTATGCAGCCTCCATTTTCCAAATACAAGTGGAGATACGATCTACACCTGGCTACCTAAATCATATGCAAGAGATACTCTATTGATATTTATGTTTAAACACTTGGCATGAATGAGAGAGAGATCCAAAAGTATAAGATATGTCATTCAATAATAATTTTCTCTCATAATAAAATAAAAGAACGATATAAAGTCTCCAATATAGCTTTTCATGAATTAATTTTATAACTCTTTAAGGAAAATCCAAAAGCCAATACGTATAGTCATCATCCACTACTTTCCAAATTCAAATATTTCGAAAGGTTATACCTTGTCAACACTTTAATGATATCCAAAAATGTGTTACTAACATGTTCTAAATAAAACTTGTATTTTGATTTTTTTTTAGTAAGCATTAAGATTTATGATGTTTTTCTATCCACTTTCACTTTTGGTAATTTGAAATACCATTGAGATTTCATAATCTATATATCCTTTAATTGAATCATTTAAATATTTATATTTGGTAAAAGTAATATTGCAAATATGATTTAATTATTTAAGAAAAAACCATAAATTTTTATATTTATATAAATGGCTATAACTTTCTTAAATAAGTAGTCAAAAGAAACATTAGTTTGACTATGTAATGTTTAAATGTTCAATTAATACTATTTTGAGATTATTTTTGGTTATCACATGTTTCAAAAGATTCTCATGACCGAAAAAAAAATATTTGGTCATTAGACAATTATTTCCAAAAGAGAAAGTAATTAGATTCATTTATCAAAGAGTGAAGACAATTATGCTCAATGAACCGAAAATTGGAGAGTGACAAAATATGAGTCTAATCCAATTCAACCAAACCAAGTTATGTGATCAATCAAGCTCAAATAAGAGTATGCAATCATTGTTAAGCAACCAGGAAACCAATAGAGTCAGATGACAATGACCAATAAAACCACCCATTCTTAATTTTATGAAAACCAAGTTAAGCAGAGTGGAGAGTATGAATCAAAGGAAGAAAACCATGAAATAACCTAACAAATCAAGCAAGATAAGATCAAAAGAAAGTATTTACAAAAAATTACATGGGGACCCCTTTATTTCGTACAAAATCAAGGGGAGTTGTTGGGGTGCCAACAACTTTACAGTAAGTAAAATGGAAGATTGAGTTTAGAACCTTTCAATGCTAACAGTAGTCGCAAATGATAATAATGCAAATGAGAGAGTCTTCCATCACAAGAGACATACCTAACTAAGATTTCATAAAATTCTCACCATTCTGGTTTTAAGAATTTAACTAAAACCCCAATATTCAACTTTGCATTGGCAGGTAAGGGCAACAGTAAAGACCGACATCTCTTCTTATCAACCTTTCCTCCTTTAAACCAACGTTCTCCGGTTTGAGGAAGCTTCGTAGCTTCTGTAATCTTAACCTCATCAATTATAAACTTAAAATCCCCATTATGAGCTACATTTTCCTTAAAACTCAAGCAAATCGTTTGGTAACCTCTACGTTATGGCCACTAAAACATCTAAAAAATTGACCCCATCCAATATTTTCGAACAATAGAGCGACTTTCTCGTCGACTTCAACTAGCTCAGGTCCTGAAATTTCAAATCGGCTGAGAGGAGCCATTGTTTCCTCACTGCAACTCTGGTTATGGGTTGAAACAAATGAAGTGAAAATTGAAGGAATAGACACCCAAGTAAAAGGCATTATGCGAAATGTCAAATCCTCAATTGATTCATACGTGACAGAAACGAGAACCCCAATTTTGGCCATGTTAACCAAATTTGGAAATGATGAGAACAATAGCCATTGTTTTTTGCTATGATAAATGGACAGACTAGCCACGACTAACTGAATTCTTCAGAAAGCAGTATGTAAAAATTTCAAACTCTAACTAATCCTTCATATCAAAAATCATTCAATTCAGGGATTATAAATCGAAACATTAATAACACTCAGTCTGGACTGATGGACTCGTACAACATCATGAATAGGAATGGTTATCAGTCATTTCTGGAATTGAATTCTATTGATACGATTTCATCATTAAACCCACAGCTGTCAATTAAATTGATAGGTGTTAACCAAATCCTCATACCAATACGAATTCAATCTTTATGCAGTGATCCTTGTAAATAGATGTTATCAATTTAGCCATACGAATCTTGTACCTTAATCATAACTATCAATTGATAATAACCCAAAATTACACGTGGAAGGCAATCGTGTTCATAAACAGGATGATGTGGAGTTGTCATAATAATCCATAATGTTCCTAGGGTTTCTGAAATTACAACTAAATAGCAATCACCATTCACACTCAAACCATATATATACATGTAATTTATTTCAAAATATAGTTTTAAATACTTTATGAAATCCTAATCACTTATGACCCAAAACAAGATGTGATAGGATACAAAGCTCATAAAACTATTATGATTATATTTATGTGACAAATGAAAATTTCAAAATAATATACATAGGTTTGCACTCTAGATATTTTGTGATATATATGTACAATTTTACAAAGCAATGATATGATATTAAAAGATTAAGTTGTATGTGAAATTTGAACCTTAGGTTTAATGAAAATATTTTAATTAATAAATCACCTTTAGTTATAAGGATTTCAAAAACTTGTGATAATAAATATCTTATCAAAACCAAGTTTTAAACAAATTCAAAATGTATCTTCAAGAAAAAATAATTAGCATACTATACCTTAAATCTCCTAAATCAATATATATAATCGAACGAATTAATTAATGATAAAATTGATCATATATAAAATTTACAAGATTGACAACTGCTAATTTGTCAAATTTATGAAAGTGTTTTCATAAATTTCTAATACGACTCTTAAATCTTCTATAATTGAGAGTACCTTCAGAATCGAAGATTCTGAAGGCACTCTTTTATAATCTTTTTAAAAATTAATCATAGAAGAGAACTGATCATTTTTTCATCACAACAGAAAAAATGAAGGGGTTGTTGCTGACTTCCAACAAGGCCCCATCCAAGACTCCTCCAGATGTTCGTGGATTACTGGGATCCAGAAACAGAGGCCTTCAGATTGGATGGTATGCCATTGAGAATAATGGTAGAATACATCTACTTCATCATAGAGCTATCTAGTCGAGGCAGAGTAGTAAACCTACGAGTTTGTGGAGTGGGAGGAGGACTTGCTGTTGAGCAGTACATAGTTTTGTATTGCATCACTGACACAGAAAAGATCAGAATTTAAATTCAAGTGAACTCTATCGAGAGTCTTAGTCTCAAAGTGATAGTTTTGGTATTGGAAATAATTGCAGGTTTGGAATCGCTTAATAAAGCTTCACAACCTCTCATGTTTTACTTTAGTAGAGTGCATGAGACCTATGATATATGAATGGAGCACAAAATTGTTGAGAACCATTAAACAACAACTGACTGATTACAATTTTGGTAGGAAAATAACTTCTAGCATGCCATCCAGCATTTTGAGAACTTTATTCTTCGAGAGGGTACCAATTCTCAGCCCTAGATTTGAGGTCCCTCCTCACAGTATATAGGATATGAACCAAACCCTTTAGGCAGAGGTGATGCAAAGTGTTAGTACCAAGTTTGTGCTAAATAATTGGTAAGGGATTTGGCCAGTAAATGAAGGAATAAGGTTAGGAAATTTCCTTATCATATGACCTTGATGAATGTTGATGACATTCTGCAGGTATTTTAAAGAATCATTTATAAGTTGGAAATACAAAATAATTGAAAAATTACAATTTTTAGCTTTGCTAATGAATAAGGATGAATAAATATGATCCAGGTTAAATGGTCACAGGGAATGGATGGCATGGATGCACAACGGACAAGATCAAAGGCAAAAAATAATTTCCACCCAAGGAAATTCGAGAGCAGAAGAGGTAAAAATTTGGTTAGAAAAGGTAATAAACCCGACTTCTGCTTTCCACGGTCCAATATCTATGGTCGAGAGAGTTTCTACCATAGATCAATGGTCTAGCAAAAGGGAGGAAGCAGAAAAGGAAAACCATTTGGTTACGAAAGTTGAAATCCCGACTTCTGCTTTCTGCAGTTTGAAATCCAACAGCTCAAAACGTTTCCGCCAAAGATCAACTGTTTGAAAAGGCAAAAGCGAAAAGATCAAAGTTGAACGTCGAAGAAGTTAAAATCCCAATTTCTTTTTTCCTCAATTCGAGATCCAAAGGCTCAGAGTGCTTCCACCAAAGATCAACAGCTCGAAAAAGAACAAAGGGAGGATATCGAAAAGCAGAAATACCAAAGGATTTTATCGTGAAAAGTTGAAATCTCGATTTATGTGATCCGCAAGATATATGTTTTAGAGAGCTCCCGCACAGATGGAAGGTGCGGAAAGAAAAACATCGAAAATCAGAAATGCAACAGTTTGACTAGAAAAAGAATGGAATCTCATTTTCCACTTTCCACCAGATCAACAGTCCAGAGGGTTTCCACGAATATCAACGGCTTGGAAAGGAGCGGAAGGGAGGAAATCGAAAAACAAAAATATAAAAATTTTGGTCGTGAAAAGGTGAAGTTATGCATTCCGCGATCTGTACAAGATCAATAGTCTGAAAAGTTTCGACATAGGATCAATGGTCTGAAATGATCTCGTAGAAAAATGGCAGAATCAGAAGGGTGGAAAGCGGAAAACACAGCAATTTGGTTGTAAAATGTTTGAAGTTTTGCCTTCCATGATATGCAATATCTACGGTTCAAGGGGATCCTGCACAAATCAATGGTGCGGAAAGAAATAAGAAAGTAGAAGGTGGAAACATAAAATTTAGCATCATAAAAGAAGAGATCTCACTTTTTCATTTTCTGTATCCCACAGCTTGATCTCAGATCAACGGTTGAGAATGAATTTTGCTGAGATCGACGATGCGAAAAAGGGGAACATGTGCACAAGGTAAGAATACTTCTCAATATGCGTAAACTGGTAGACCCCGTAGCTTTCAATGGCCCAGATCACCCTTGATTTCATATCTACGACAAAGGTTGATTTCACTTATACAACATGCATGCTGAAACTTGGAAGAGCGTTGCGCGATGAGAAAGGTGCATGAATGATGTGTCTCCTCCCCATTGGATATCGTGCTCAGAAATTGGAGATGCAAAGGTCACCTTATGGAGAGAGATGGTGTATTTTTCAACAGTGTAGATATAAGAAGGAATTAGATCAATGGTGGAAATTTATTCTGTTGATATAACTTGCACGAAGAAAATAGATATCCATATCTATGGAATCGTTTAAAGACCTGTATGTTTTGATGGCCATGATTAAGGATAAGGTAATATCAATGGAAGAGGTGATTTTCGTTGATTCAACATGCACAGATTAATGAACAATTGAGATCAGCAAAATTGGGTACAAGGTGCAATTTTCGACAGCTCAGATCAAGTTTTGATCTAGATCCACGGCCGATAAAAATTCCGCTAGTTCAAAGTGTCATTGATTTAATTTTCCAAAATTCAGCGGAATTTTACAGAGCAGGCAGGTCCAAACACATGTTTTTGTATCCTTGTTTTGATTAAAATATCAGCGATCCAAAAGCAATTTTGCAGGTGATGATGCACGCATAGAATGAACTTATTGCAGGTTGTCGAAGGTGCTTTGAGCCATCGTTTTCATCCAGCAATCGTGGTTTCCAGGTGTTTAATTTTCCATTTTTTTATGTCATGCGCATCTGAACATGATTTCTTGTTTTGTTTATGATCATGGCGAATCTTCCATATCATA